>CAUYSK010095820.1:0-29201 GCA_963575035.1 Avahi laniger | reverse complement strand
AGCTTCAAGCGTGTCCATTCCCCAGGTGGTGCGCATCACACTCTTTGTGTATGCATATACCTGTCCTCTCCCCCCCTCTCCCCTCCCCCCTGCCCAACATCTAATAGATGTTATTCTTATATGTGCACTTATGTGTTGATCAGTTAATACCAGTTTGATGGTGAGTACATGTGGTGCTTGTTTTTCCATTCTTGGGATACTTCACTTAGTAGAATGTGTTGTAGCTCTTTCCAGGAGTATACAAGAGGTACTATATCACCATTGTTTCTTAAAGCTGAATAGTACTCCATGGTATATATATACCACATTTTATTAATCCACTCATGTATTGATGGACATTTGGGTTGTTTCCACATCTTTGCAATTGTGAATTGTGTTGCTATAAACATTCGGGTGCAGGTGTCTTTTTCATAGAGCAACTTTTGTTCTTTTGGGTAGATGCCCAGTGATGGGATTGCTGGATCAAATGGTAGATGTATTTGTATTCCTTTAAGGTATCTCCATATTGCTTTCCACAGAGGTTGCACTAGTTTGCAGTCCCACCAGCAGTGTATGGGTGTTCCTATCTCTCTGCATCCACGCCAACATTTATTGTTTTGAGACTTTTTGGTAAAGGCCAGTCTCACTGGAGATAAGTGATATCTCATTGTGGTTTTGATTTGCATTTCCCTGATGATTAGAGATGTTGAGCATTTTTTCATATGTTTTTTGGCCATGAAAAGTTGACTCTTAACCAGAATATTCCCTCTTCCCACAATACAAGGAGAAAGCAAGCAAAGATGTTGTGATTCATTTCACTGTTGAATAATGTACAATATATATTATTGTCCTCTCACTTGAATGTGTAAGAAATGTCCGAAATGTACGTGGAATGCCATGGAAAACAGCCTATGTGCTCCAGGAGATAATAATATTCTAAGGGAGTTAAGGTTCTTCACTCACTGCATTCTTCTGCCTTCCCTCTCTTTTATACCTTAATTTGTCTTTGATATCATTTCTTCATTTTTCAAGATTACAAGAAAGAACCAAAGTGTGGAAGGTGAAAGTGATATAGCCAGGAAACCTCATCTTATTTTTATATATTTAGAAGCATTCTCTGGAGCAGGAAGCATTTAAATTCTAAATCCCAAGATAGCTAACACAGATGCATTATTCCAAGGAGCCAGCAAGGAAAATACAATCCTTCTGCTCAAATAATTCCACTGGAATTGATGAAAAGTTGTCTCCAAAGAGGAGAATTGTCAGCAGATTGAGGGTTTGAATGGCCCGATGAGAAGTGTGCTTACGTTGGTTCTGCATTCACGGGACTGGCTCTGAGCTCTCCAGAGAAGTGCATATCATTGAAATTACTACTGGAAACTGGTACCCAGAAAGATACAAAACTGTTGCTGCTTTTGATTGTCGTCCTACTTCTACCTAAGCCCAACAGCACTGCAGAGGAATTATCCTCTGAACTGAAAAGTCCCCAAATTAGGCTTGTATTGGACTGCAAACAACAAAATCCTGCTGAAAGATAGGGGTTCTTCTCTCCAGAGAGAAGGCATCAGAAGGAGGCAGCCCAGGCTTCTCCTGGCTTCCTGTTCTGCCGTCCTGCAAGCATGGCTGCCCTGCCTCCAGGCAAGCGTCCTGATCAGTCCAAGCCAGAGGAAGGCAGAATGGCCAGAGTGCAAAAGGCAGAGTGGGCATCGAGTCCCATCCTTCCCTTTCAAACAGCTCCCCAAGCTGTGCCCAGCAACTCCCACCACATCCCACTGGCCAGAACTGGATTTCATTACCACTGCTACCTGTGAAGGAGTCTAAAAAGGTGGATTTTTTAGTTTTCTTACTTCTTCAATAGAGGAAAGCAGGGAGAAGAGAGCTGTGGGTGCCACTGGGCCAGTGCATGATGTCTGCCATGCCTAGGGCCATACAAGGTCTTGGGCAATTCTGCAAATCTGTTTTTCTGCCTCACACAAGGTTATTCCCCAGCATAACTCTCTCCATTAGAGTATGTGGTGAATACAGGAACACAGAAAATCATCTCTTCCCCTTTGCCCCCTTCACATCAGAACAAACAGTAAGATTTGCCTTTTAGAAAAGAGATGCCTTGGGGAGTTCCTTCACTGGGGGCCAAACCTGTCCTCTCAGCAGCAAAGGTGATTATTTTTCTTAATTACTATTGCTTTGCATCTTGTTATGTGAGCTGTCAGCATCTTAATTTAGCTGATGACTTTCCCCAATCATTTAGATTTATTTGGTACCTAATTTACTTAGCATAGCTTTTGCTGTGAAAGTTAATCAGGGGCCCAAAAACTCTTAATAAGCTCAATATTTTACAGCAAGCACTACCCTGAGGAATGCTTTATGAAAATGATGGCAAGGCACAAGGTCTGTAGCTTTCAGAATCAATATGTCACCGACTAATGAATTAAAAAGGCCTTAAACTTCTACTTTACCACAGGCTTCATGGAGCAGAAGCACAAATGAGCGTTTGTAAATGTAGCTGGTTCTTAGTAGAAAATTTCCCTTAACCCAGCAGCTGGGTGTAGAAGAATCTCTGTAGACTTATAAATTATGACTAAAAAACATACACCATTTGATAATGAAAATGATCTTGTTTTTGCCACCATTTCTTCAGCTATTTCTCTTGAGATGAAACTGTTTTGTTTTCATATTTCTACCTGGCCTGACTTTTGATATAAGTGGAAATCAGAAAGGTTAGCAAAAAGGCCCTTTGAGGTATCTCTCTTCATGTACCAGGGGGGAGTTCAAAATGCAGGGACCCATTCTTGTGTTTTACAATCCAAGACTGAAAATACAAATGCAGAGGGACACAGGGCCGTCATGAAGCACACATACCACTTAAAAATGCATATGGTGCCCCCACTGACTGGAAGGAACACCTTGTGTGGCGAACGCCAACCTTCAACACTAAATATCTACGTAGTGCCCTGCACAAAAGTAGGCCCTTGGGGAACATTCACTGAATAAATAAAGGATTTTCATAGTGACAGAGAGTAAAAAGGGGAAGGATAAGAACAGACGGAATCCTGTCGTAAGGTAGGCAGCCATCATATGCTTGTGGAAAAGGCAGATTTTTAATTTTCTCAGAGAAGGAATTATGGGATAGCTGGGAATAAAAGGGTCAGGAGAGAAAATTTCTCTTTAGCAGTGGGTGGAAAGAACAATCCAAACTTCTGGGCTCTAAACCAGAAGGCACAGAGGATCAAGTGGGATCTGAAAAACTGACGTGGGAGCCCAAGGGAAGAAGAGCTAGAGGCTGGGAAGTTGCAGGGAGTGGGGACAAGTGGAAAGAGAGCAGTGACCCTGGACGCTGGGCCTCGGTCCTCTCGTCCCTAAGATAAGAACAAGAATACTACTTGTTCTGCCTATTCCTAAGAGGTGTTACAAGCATTCAACAAAATGGCACGTGTGAAAGTGTTTTCAAAACTTCAAAACATTATGTTAATTCTATGTGTCTTTTTTTTTCTTTTGGACAGGAAGTAGGATTTATTGGTGGGCATGAATGAGGGGGCAGCATAGTGGAAGCCCTCATGAGTGCAGGGCCCATCACTTGTCCAGGTGGCCACGATTGGGGATGTATTTGACCCCACAGCCATCTGCGATGAGCTGCTTCTCCGCCACCATGTCTTCAAATTCATCCTCACTGAACTTGGTAAAGCCCCACTTCTTTGAGAGGTGGATCTTATGGCAGCCAGGGAACTTGAACTTGGCCCTGCATAGGGCCTCAAGCACATGCTCCTTGTTGTGTAGTTTGGTGCAGACAGACATGATGACTTGGCCAATGTGAACCCTGGCCACAGTGCCCTGGGGCACCGGGTATACTTGTCTGGAGGCTGTCAGCCCCAGCACAGGACAACATCTTATTGGTGCAGATGACATGGAAGGGGTGGAGCCGCTGGGATACGAAAGCCATCTTTTCTACAACTTTTGACCATGTACTTGTTGGCACAAATATGGGTAGCCTCCAGTACCATGCTGGACATTTTCAGTTTGGGGACCAACAAGAAATCTAGATAAAAATGTCTATTTAGAAGTTAGAAATGTGTAGGCCAGTCTCAAAGAGAGGAAGGAATTTGGGGCTGGAGTTCAGAGTTGAGGGTTGTCAGAGCATTGATGATGGTTGGAGGCATGGGTGTCAGTGAGAACACCCAAGCACGTTATACAGAGAGTAAAGAGAGAAGGGTGTTATGATTTAAGGCAGTCCCATGGCAGAGCTTGAGAAAGAGCCATAGAAGGGTAGGAGGGAAACCAGGGTGATTCCCTGAGGGCTCATGGAGGTGAGAGCTCAAGAAATCAAAAAGCTGAAGACAGGGAATTCTGAAAGTGAGCGACTGGTAATCAGGACTCAGAAAAAGCTCATGTCAGGTGCACGACATTGTCTAGGATGTCACTGAGGGCACAGCTCAAAGTCGCATCATGAAAGCTCATCTCTCATCTCTGCACCACGACCTATTGCCAGGGCTTCAAACTCCTTCCTCTTTTTTCTTTTTTCTCACATCTTCCCCTCTCCCATAACCTCACAATTCACCCATAGTCTGACTCGCTCTTGCATGTATTAATAATCTCTCTCTCAGTTCCTAACATGGATTCTGTTGTTTGGTTTGAAATTGGGCCAGTGGGGCAGTATTTGATGGTGAGAAAATGAGGCTATTTGACCAAAATGCAAAGCTGGGTCTCTGCAGACACAGCAGAAACTCTAGGGTGCAGTCGTGTTCTTCAGTCTTTTGGTAAATACGTAAATGTGATGCCATTTGCTGCTGATGATTGATGTTTGAGTGATTGTGAAGAAGGTTAAAAGGACATACTTTACTGAACCAAAGCAATTTTACTCTGCACAGTCAAGGTAAAGAGGGCAGAGTGATGGTACCGTTGCATTTGCACAGGTCAGATCACAGGCGGGGATGGAAATTTGACTACGTGTGCCATGAGGAATGGACGCTTAGTCTGAAAAAGAGAAGTAGCGGGTACAAATAATTGACAAAGTATTTTAATATTGATGCAGTTTAAAAATAATAAGGACTTTTATTGAACCTGCATCAAGCACTGTGTTCTGTAGAAGCTTTGCATGTATTATCTCATTTAATACCTGCAACACCCCTAAGAGATAACATAATTAACACTTACATATTGCTTACTAAATGCTTTACAACAACCCTGTGAGGTAGGTACTAGTAGTATCCCCGTTTTGCAGATAAAGAAACTAAGGCACAGAAAGATTAAGGAAATTCAGCTTCTAAGTCAAACTATAATAGTAAACAGTGGAACCCGAATTTGAACCAAGGCAACTGGAAATCAGAGGCCAGCTCTGACGCACAGTGTGATACAGCACTACCACAGGCATTTGGCAGACAAGAAAAATAGGCAGAGGAAAAATAAGCCACTGTAGCAGCTGCACAGCTGGTAGTGACAAAGCAGGAATTGGAAGCCATTGGAAACCAATGAGCAATCAGGGGACAAATAATGGTTCAATCTAAAATGACCTGTCTAACTACCCAAGCCACGTAACAATTCGATAAGCTGCCCAGTGGCGTTCTGAGTCTGTAGGCCCAGATACCTCCAGGAAAAGAGGTGACAATATATTTTATTCACGTCACACTTTGTAATATCTGAGGTGCTTTAGACGGAGACCCCCTTTTTCGGCTTTGCATTTGATGGCCTCACTGATTCTTTCCAGTCTACTCTGGTCAAGGACTCAATCCGCCAACAGATTATCTTGACCTGCCCACTACAAACTGCTGTTATTGACATATGAGTTGATTTTAAAAGGTCCTAAAGGGTTTTTTACTATTGAGTAGCATTTGCTGAGCCATTAAACTATATTTCTGTACCTATGCTCCCCATTCATTCATGTGCTTATTCCGCTCACGTTTACTGGGTGTCTGTGAAATGCCAGGCACTGTCGGGTGTTAAGGATGTAGAGAGAAATGAGGCACATTCCCCGAAGCAGAGGCTGCTGGTGGTCCACTCATGTTCCCTCATTCTGAAGCTCACCAGGCCAGGCCTGTGCAGGCCAAAGGCTTCGAAGCCCTCTATGCCTGAGGGTGTTCTCTGGCATGGTGTGTGTGTCCTGTGCACAGGAATGTCCCTCAGCCCATGAATGGAGGGAGTTGGTGGGTAAATGCCTGGCTTCCTTGCCCTGCAAAGGGACAACGTGAAGGGTGCTCTTCCTAGATTGTCCAGGACTCCCTGGCAGAGCTGAGCCCCAATTCCAGAACCCACAGCAGAAACATCATTAATGCTTCCTTTGTCATTTCTCCTCCATCCCCTGTCCTGCTTCCTTACTTCCTCACTGTGCTTCTTGAGATCATTTTCTAAATAAACTACTTGCACCAGAATCAGGCTCTGCTTTGGTGGAAACCTGTCCTCAGAGGCTTCCAGCCTAGTAGTTGGGACATATATGTGTAATTATTGAGGCTTCAGATTCATTCGAGCAAACCATACTGAGAAAATCAGAGGCACCTTCCTTAGGTAGGAGAAATATGTCACATGGCTGTCCCTTTCAGTGCCGTTAGATCAGAATCTAACATGGAAAAAAGACACTCCAGGGCATCTGCCAGGCAAAGTCTGGCTAGGGTCCCAGTGCTGAGAAGTGATGCACTGGCACATGGGGACAGAATTTCTGACTGCTCTGCAGGCGACAGACATCATCCATCATTTGTACAAGAGGAGAGAGAGGAGAGTGCAGGAGGGAACAGAGAAATCATTGTAAGGTGCCCTACAAAGATTTATTTTAGCCACTGATTCTCTGTCTTCGACGGGGAGATCACACTCTGAACTCTGAGGAACCCTTTACCCGTAGACACCGATCCCTTCTACAGCAGCTCGGGTTGTTGGCTACTGGTCTGTTTGGGGGAAGCTTGAAAAATCTCGATTTCCTATCCCTAAAAGCATCAAGTAGAAAGGGTATGGGCATCTGGCTGGCAGCCAAAAGCCCTTCTTCACCAGTGTCCTTGGAACACAGGCCGAAGCAGAGTAGGATCACACCCACAGCCTTCTCCAAGGCTACCTACCGTCCCCGCATCAGACCTGATTTGTGCCATGAGGACACAGTGTGAGCATTAGAATCTGCTTCCCACTAAGTTGCAAGTTTAAGCATGTTTAGCAAACCCCTGGAAAAGCTTCCAGACCAGTCTACATCATAAGCTAATTTGCATGAGGGCTTTTATTGTTATTGGTAGAAAACTTTGTGCTCTACTTTCTGGTGGAAAGAAGGCAGAAATGAGGTATCTATCCTCTGCTGGGCCTCAGGGATGGGTCATTCAATAGAGCACCTTCAGGAAAAGACAGAACGAGCTGTTATCCCAAAGCTCTGTGACTCGCAGGAGGCCCAAGCAGAGCTGCTTTGGGTCCCATGTGTTAGCAGTGTGACAGGGTCAGGAGTGAGTGGGCTCTCCTTTTCTGCCTTTAGCACAGCAAGGTACTGAAGGTGGAGGAGACAGGGGTTTGCAGGCTTGTGGGCCCATGAGAGAGGCAGCCAGCAGCCATGTTTAGTTGACTCACTGGTGTGTTACAGTGGCCAGACCCCCTCATATGAGTGAGGGCTGCAGACCCCAGTGAGAGAACTGCAGGGTAGACCACGAGAGGACTCTGGGAGCTCCCATAACATGTCCCCAGGGATTCCGGAAATAACTGTCAGACATTGTTTATTGGGACAGAAAAGGAATTTGGCCTCTTTTTACACGGAGGTAGGAGTGAGGAGACAGGGCTCAAGGAATCGGTGAAATGAGAGTATCAAAGTTAATGTGACATCTGGGAAAATGGGAGTTAACATTGCCATTTAAATATTTCTAGATCAAAGGCTGGGAAGACTGGCCAGAACATGTATTGATTTATCTTGGAGAGGTAGGCATAGTCAAGTGCTTGCTCAATAGCCCCTGGGAAAGCACCAGCAGGTCCAGGTGGTCTTCAAGCGCGTCAGTCCCAAGCCCCGGTAGAGCATGGCACCCCAGGGCACAGACAATGAACTCCGGCCTGCGAACCTGTTTCCAAAGATCGGCCATTCAAAATGTGACTTTAAAGGTGTGCAGTTCATCTTCAGGGTTTTAAACTACTATGATAAACTTGTTTTAATTTCGCACCTTTATCCTTAGCCAGGTTCTAAGCACAGGTGCAAAAACAAGTCATTAATACATATCTAGGATCTTTGTGGCTATAAATTAGGTTTGCCAGATTTAGTAGATAAAATACAGAATATCAAGTTAAATTTGAATTACAGATAAACAATGAATAATTTTTAGTATAAAAATTAATACGTAATATTTGGGACATATTTATACTAAAAAACTATTCATTATTTATCTAAAATTTAAATTTAACTAGACATCCTATATTTAATCTGGCAACCTTACCCTGAATAGGTCTTTCCCAAGAAAGCAGAGCAATAAAACATCTGGCACAAGAGAGAAGTTCTGTGGTCTTTATTCCTACTGGATAAAACTGAAATGGCTGCTGGATCGGTTTGTCTTTCTTCATATGTATTCCCTTTTTATTTCCCAAGTGACTGAAATGGCATAAAATAAAAGGCACAAACAATAAGACCATTAAAATGTAAATAAAAAATCAAATGAAACAGAAATGGTTGGAGAAGTTTGAATTCCAAAAGTCCAAACTGATAGGGTTGTGGTTGATCTTGACATTTGCTTCTGAACTCCTTGGCAGCCTGAAGCCAAAGGAAAACATTATCTGATACAAGAAAGCAAGTGATTAAAACTTCTTTCTGGTTCTTATTCTTAGAGAACTTTATTGAGTGGTTCATTAAACTAGAACAACACACCAGCCAGTGTAGTATGAAGGGAAGACAGGACATGGAGCTCCAAAACAGGGGGCCTGGGCCTGAGCCCCACCAACAGCACCATGTCACCCCTCTCACTGCATTTCCTCATTGATAACATGGCTGGTAATGTACAGAACACATTGCACATGTAAGATATTGTTACTAGCACCAGGACTGAGAGTACTAGCACCAGCAAATAATAATATTGTGGTCTGTGATGATTGTATAGAAGACACATAAACATTCTTTAAAAAATGTGTGTTATTACATTAACCCTTGATTTTAAAAGACTAGGCCATGACATTAAAATGAAGTTCAGAGAAGGCCTTTCTTGCACGACAGGTCATAGAGCAAAGTCATCCTGGTTGACTTCTTATCTTTTGGACTTCACAGGCAAGAGAAGCAGCTCAGGGCCTGCTGTGGGAGGTGTGGCTTCACAGATACAGGTACACCGGTAGGTCTCTCCTCTGCCATTGAGAATACTCTCCCCAGCCTGGAGCCTAAGAATAAAGTGTCTTGACCTAAAAGCAAACCAAAAGCAGATGGAAGCGTCCATCCAAGCCCATGGTGGGACTGCAGGCGATTCTTCTTTTAAGGAATTGGCAATGTCTGGCTAGAGTGGTAGAAGAAGGAAAGATGTGTGTGTGGATTCCACCGGATCTGCAGACAGGCTATGGAATGCAAACGCTTAGTCATGGAGAGATGGCCGCCAGGGAGCCGATGGAGTGTTGGCATAACTGTCACTGGGCTTCTTATACACCAGCCACACTTGTACAGTGCTCTGCTCTCTTTCAAAGGGGAGGGCCAGGGGCTCTCATCATGCTCACAGAATAGCTGGAGAAAATACGCTTCACCTTAGAAATAACAATCTAAATAATGATGATGATGATAATAATAACAATAAAACAGCTAGCATTAGGTATAGTGCTGTTTTATATGCCTGACCTCATTAAATCCTTGAGAGAAGGTTCTGTTATTACTCTCATTTTATTATGAGAAAATAGGTTTGAAAATGATCCTCTCTTCCGTATGAATGGGAGATAAAAACCCCTGAGACTCAGGAAAGAAGATTGCTCAATTTTCTGTTGTTGTTTACAATGCTGATCTACATTAACTGTGAGAGGGGCAAGATCTGAGAGCCAATTACTCACAAATTTAAATAACTATTAAGTACCCGCTACTAGAATAGCATTGAGCTCACTAACACCAGGAATGCAAAGGTGACTGCTGTCCACACATGCTTACTGTCTAGTCTAGTCTACAAACAAACTGAGGTGGAATAGAAATGCCATCAGAAAGGTACCTACGAGATGTGGGGTCACGCTACATCCCTTCTGACAAGCAGCCCTTTAGGTGGTGGATTTGCCCCAGGAGGTGTGTGACAGGGAACCTTTCTCCTGACCCCATCCCTCAAAAGAGGGAGGCTCTAGAGGCCAGACCAACTTTCAGGGCCTCAGATATTTGGTCGGACTGACTCCTTTGAATGTGTTCCCTGACTCCTCCAGATGAGTGGAGGCCTCTCAGATTTTGGGGTCCACAGTGAT
Source organism: Avahi laniger (assembly GCA_963575035.1). Taxonomy (NCBI): domain Eukaryota; kingdom Metazoa; phylum Chordata; class Mammalia; order Primates; family Indriidae; genus Avahi; species Avahi laniger. The sequence continues at coordinate 18,881 of CAUYSK010095820.1, read as the reverse complement.
ATCATCCATCGGAGACCTTGGCTCCCCTTATTTTCTGTCAGAAATAGTCAGCATCACCCCTCGGGCAAAGAACGGAGGAGGAGGCACGAGGGTGGAGACTGTGACTCATTCTTTGCTGGGAAGCTTTGCTTATTCATTGTAAAAATGGGCAGCACAGGGCAGTGGTGACGGCCGGCTGCAGCAGGAGGTGGCGTGTTTGTGCTAATGGAAGATGTTCCTTAGTCAGAGATCACAGCTAGAGACCACTGCCAAGAGCCTCTGCTCTGAGGGTAAGAGGGGCCAGCCCTCCAGGGGCCTCCACAGTCCAAGCGTGAATTCAGAGGCTTCCTCAGCCTGTGCCTCTCCGGTTCTCCTGTTTTCAGAGCCAGTGGCCTGCACAATGGTGATTTCCTCCTTTGCTTTGTGTACTTCTTGCATTTTTAAACAGCAGTTTCTCAGAACAGATGCACTCTTCTCTCCTTCTTTGTGCCCCTTCTGCACAAACAGCAGATTGCCTACTTCTGTCATCTTCATAGAGAGGAGAGAAACATGCTAATCATGTTCTTTTTCTCTTCCTCCTGCTCACAATTAGCTACACGAGCCAAGGGCCCTCTCTCCTCCCTCATCCTCTCCTGTGCTGGACAAACACTCCAAGCAGGGGATTTTCCTGGGCACTTCTCACCAAGCCTGTTTCCTTAAGAGACACCTTGGGTTTTTTTTTCCCCCCCCCCTTCTTTTCTTTTTTAGACCTTTACTTCCTTTGACCTCCTAGGAGTCAGGTTGCTATGTAGTCACTGTTAATTTCTTGATTTCTAGTTCCCCTGTGTATTAAAGACCAAAGAGCATCTTGAAATCTATGGAGACCATTGGCATCAAAATTTTTCTCTTTCCTACTTCTCCTGGGGATGCTGTGTCGCTCAACTCCAGGGGCATCATTCACACAGGGCTGCGTGTCTATCCGCTGGTAGTGCAACATGATGCACAGACGTCATGCAAAACAAATACAGTGCTGAGCCATAACACAAATTTGTTTTATGACAAAGCACAAGACATAAAACTTGTGATAAAGGGCAACAAAACTCTGTCATATTTTTCTTCCCATGATGACTGTTTTAATGCTTATTTTGAAATATCAAATATGAATTCCCCTCCAACACTTTTTTGTTTGGTACCATAAACTCATGAGTAGCTCACCCATTTGAGTAACCCAGCACTGGACAACCCCACCAGAAGGCTGCTTGTACCTCTGTCTTTAGCAGATGCTCCCATGTACCAGACAGCTAAAATGGGCATATTTAATCCTGAGAAAGAAAAGACTAGGACATTAAGACCTGCCTTCTAGAAGAATGAATCAGCAAGTAACAGTAACTAAAAGAATGTGATATCAAAAAGGCTGGATTCAAACACCTTCCAACAACCTTGAGGAGTTGTTAAATGATGCCACACATAGTGGGAAGGGAGATTCTCTGCTTCTTATGGGTTCTTGGTTTATATTGTTTGCCTCAGACCTGCCTTTGGGGGCTGCTGTGAGGAACAGTGGTGGAAATGCTATGTCATGTGTTGCTATGCTGCTTCTCTTCCTCCTCCTAATTCCTAGCAAGGTAGGAAGTTGAGTCTATGGCCAGGGTCTGCATCAGACTGGAGGTGTGGCAGTTAGAGTCCAAGCAGGATCACAGAAATCACGCAAGTACTTAAAGCAGAGAGGATTGAATGCAGGAAATAGGTTCCATGGGTATCACCACAAGACCTAGAGACAAGAATTCCAGTAAAAGTAATTTTGCTGAGTAGCGATGCCAGGAAATGCAAGTAGAACAGTGGTGAGACAGGCAAGGGAAGGCAGCCAGTCAATATAAGGGTACGTTATCAAGCATGTTCCCACTGTGAACTGGAGCTCAGTCCTGCAGGATGCCCTGGGAACCCATGTAGAACACACCTCAGGATTGTTGTCCTCCCTCAGTAGTAAGGAGGCTGGGCATTTATCTATCAATGGTCTTTCTGAGTTGCTGTGGTTTCTGGGGACATTCATTCTCTAGCTTGCTCTGAGCACAGGCTGAACATGCTCCAGTGGCCAGAACCAAAGCCTTCCAGCAGCGAGTCTCAGGTGTTTCTGTAAGAGGCCTTTGGTTTGTAAAGATGAATACCTAAGGATACGGGTAGCAGACAATAGTGTCTGCTACAAGTGACAGGAGAGCTGAGAAGCCAAACAAAAGACAGTGAGGCCACCCAGAGATAAGGAACAGCAAAAAGTGGTTCAACACATAAACAGAAGCAAAAACAAATACCAAACGATCATCTCAATAGATGCAGAAAAAGCATGCAATAAAATCCAGCACCCTTTCATGATAAAAACCCTCAACGAACTAGACATGGAAGGAATATACCTCAAATTTATAAAAGCCACATATGACAAACCCACAGCCAACATCAAACGAAATGGGGAAAAGTTGAAAGCATTTCCCCCAGAACTAGAATTAGACAAGGGTTCTGTCACCACTTCTATTTAACATGGTATCGAAAGTCCTAGCCAGAATAATCAGACAAGAGAAAGAAATTAAGGGCATCCAAATCAAGAAAGAGGAGACCAAACTATGCCTATGTGTTGATTATCTGATCTTATAGCAAGAAAACCCTACTCCACCAAAAGACTCCTAGAATTAATAAATTCAGCAAAATTTCAGGCTACAATATCAAATGTACACAAATCAATAGAATTTCTATATACTAATAACAGTAAAGCTGAGACTCAAATCAAGGATTCAACACCATTCAAAATTGCTACAAAGAAAATAAAATACCTAGGGATATAGTTAACCAAGGACATGAAAGATCTCTACAAGGAGAAACAAAATGCTAATGAAAGAAATCATAGATGACACAAACAAATGAAAAAACATTTATTGCTCATGGATTGACAGAATCAATATCATTAAAATGTCCATACTGCCCAAAGTGACTTACAGAGATATAAAGGACATTGGAAACCAAGAAAAAATGAGGGTTGAAGGGAGGGTGAGGGATAAATCTTACCTATTGGGTACAATCAACACTATTCTGGTGATGGGCACATCAAAAGCTCTGACTTTAGCATTATATAAGGTATCCGTGTAACAAAAACATTTGTACCCCCTTAATATTTTGAAATGAAAAAAGAAAATGATAAATTAAATGTTAATAATGAAGGTTAAAAGTCATCATTCTATAGCCATTACACTGTAAATAGCACACACAAAAAAATCTGAGAAAATATTCTTCCAGTATTCAAAAACTGTAATGCAATTCAACAAAGAAATTGCTCACATAAGTGACAAATAAGTGAAGTTCTGATATGCGTAGTACAAAAGCTGAAAGCCATTTAAAATTAATGATTATAATTTTATAAGGGTAGGAAATAATTTAATAGAATAACATAATAGATTACATATCAGAGTAATGACAATAAATTTCGGAGGGAAAGAGTTAGAGGATTGAGATGCAACTCCATTTGTTAAATCATGGTTCACTTGTAACCATAGCCTGGCTGTAGATTAAGAGTTCAGCAAAAAAATCAATGGAAGCATTCTATGAGAATCAATTGGCTATATGGAATTTACCGTAAAAAGTATTATATATCTTATTTTAATTTGTAAATTGCTTGCTAAAAATTCTTAATATCAGTAAAATTTATAATGTACACGTATGTATATTGCATATTATATTTTTTCTTGGACAGCTGGTCGTTTAGCCTTCACCAGCACACCACTGGTAAAATATATTCATTTAAAGGTGAATCTGTCACACAGGTTATGCTATTTTAGGATCCTGAAGATATCATCTGATCCAGATATCTCTATATGTAAGAAAGTATTCTCTTCGGTCTAAGTCACACTCCAATGCTTCTTCCAATTCAACCCACCACACATTTATTGAGCATTTATTGTATGTTAGAAAGGTTTGATTAAATCAGTCTTAGAGTTTCAAGAAATCTTTGAGACATCGAAGTTTAACCTTCTCATTTTTTAAATTGTGATAAAATTCACCATTTTAACCATTTTAAAGTGTACCATTCAGTGGTTTTTAATATCAATGTTGTGCAACCGTCACTACTACCTAGTTCCAGAACGTTTTGTCATGTCAGAAAGAAACCCTGGGTCCAATAAGCAGTCACTCCCCATTTCTCCCTTCCCTTAGCTCCTGCCAAACACTAATCTACTGTCTGTCTCTGAGGATTTGCCTATTTTAGACATTTCACACAAATGGAATCCTGCAAGATATGGCCTTTCTTGTCTGGTTTCTTTCACTTCATTTTCAAAGTTTTTGAGGTCCACTCATCTTGTAGCATGCAACAATATATTTTTCCTTTTTATGTATGAATAATATTCCATTGTATGGATATGCCACATTTTTTATTCATTCATCAGCTGATGGACATCGGGTTGTTTCCATTTTTTTGGTTGTCGTGAATCATGTTGATATGAACATTCGTATCTAAATTTTTGTTTGCACATGTTTTTAATTCTCTTGGGTGTGGAATTGTTGGATTACATGGTAATTCTATGTTTCACTTTTTGAGGGACTACCAGACTGTTTCCACGAGGCTGCACCCCTTCACACTCCCACTAGCAGTGTAAGAGGGAGATGCCTCAATTTTAAAATGAGTATTCTCCGGCCCAGGAAGGTTAAGTGACCTGCACAAAGTCATGACAGAACTGGTACGAACATCAAGTCTCCTGTCCGCCACTCTGGTGCGCCTTTGGCCACTCCCCGGCCCCACTCAAAGGCTGATGCAATGTGCTCTTTCTATTGTATAACTTAGGGCAGGAAAGTAGTGCCAGTAGGAAAAAAATTTAATATTGGTGAAAATAAAAAGGATGGGTTGGCCAGAAAATTCAATCAATCAGAATCCACCTCCCATCCTCCCTCAGCCCCCACCCCAATGACCCAACTTCACAAATTTCTGCTCCATTAAAGTGAACGCTTCCAATAATACTCTGGCCTTAGCATGAACTCTCAGAACAGTAAGATCATCGCTCCAGCCCATTTTGAAGGCACTTTTCTGAGAGACGAACATCAACTCTCTTCCCTTCCTCCTTTTCTTGCTGTACTTCAGGTCCCTCAATTTTTTTTTAAATTTTTTTCAATATTTTATTTTTTTTTCATTTTCTATGTTTTTTTTAAATTTATTTTTTTATTTTTATTTCAGCATATTACAGGGGTACAAATGTTTAGGTATGTATATTGCCTTTGCCCCACCCAAGTCAGAGTTTCAAGTGTGTCCATCCGCTAGACGGTGCGCACCACACCTATTAGGTGTGAATATACCCATCCCCTCCTCTCCCCTCCCACCTCCTTGACACCCGATGAATGTTACTTCCATATGTGCACATAAGTGTTGATCAGTTAACACCAAGTTGATGGTGAGTACATGTGGTGCTTGTTTTTCCATTCTTATGATACTTCACTTAATATAATGGGCTCCAGCTTCGTTCTTTACTCAGGCCTCTATTACAACAGCCTCCCCGGCTGCTGATTCCTGTTTTTACCACTGCCCCCTCTGTATCCCCCGTCCCTAGCCAGCTATTCAAACAAAGATCTCATCATATCATTCCCCTGCTATAAGTAACACTGGTGATTTCTAAGAGTTCAGACTCCTTAGTGGAGCACTGAAGGCCCTTCCAAACTTAGGCTCCAGCCACCCTTCCAGATTATATCTGCACCCTCTCACTCATTTCATGCTTAAACTAGACCAGAAGAACTACAGATCTCTCAACACACCCAGCACCTTCATAGTTTCAAGATTTTTCCAAATTATAGTTAATTCAAATAGCAATAATGAAAGCCTTGTATGTGTGCCATTCTGGGGACGCAAATGAACACATTTCTTGCCTTCAAAGAATAAACTTACAACCACTATTGCAGATGAAGCTCCCATTAAGCAAATAATAACAATATAATCTAATATATAAAATAATAGATATGCAAAATGTAGAAGTAGAGCAACATAGGAAATTATTAATTTTCTCCAGGAGTAGTTCATAAAAGGCTTTGCAGAGAATATAATGCTAGAGGAGGGCTTTGACGGATGAAGAGAAGTTCACCAAGAGAACATGGAAAAACATACCAGGGAACTCATGGGCAGTTCTGGAAAACTGGAGCAAAATGAGACAGGCTAGAGAATGACAGGAGATAGCCTAGAGCGGTCGTGTGTGCCAAAAAGGCTTGTGCGCCAACTAAGAAACCTGCACTTTGCCTTGTAAGCAATGAGAAGTTTTAAGCAGAGAAAGAATTTGTTTGTGTTTTTCTAGATAATTCAGGGGACAATGGAGGAAGTAGATTTAATGACCCACAAAGAGTGAAGGCAAGGTCACTCTCCTGATGTTAGGCTGCAGGGTGATAGCAGCAAAGCAGGAAAACCTGCTTTCCTTTCTCTGCTGGCCAACCATCACCTTCCAGAGCACCTAGAACCCTGGTGGAGTTAACTGCTGTCTCTCCTATTGTCTAGCACTAGGTACACCTCTCTACCATAGCACCCCTCTCATGGAATGAGTTTTCTTTTAACACATCCATTCTTCTCCCACCTCCAGACTGCAGCTCTGAGAAGGCAAAGGCCAGGACACCCCAGCATCCAGTACCCTGTCACTTCTGAAATTGCTTCTCAGACTTTGATTAAGATGCAGACTCTGATTCAGTAGGTCTGGGCTGGAGGTGAGATTCTGCATTTCTAAGTGCCCTCGTGCGAGGCTACTCTTTGAGGAGCAAGGCCTTAGCAGAGTCAATAAAGACTCGTTGATTTGGGCAGGAACTGCTCCTGGAATGCAGGCTTACAGAGCACACCCCTCTTCTTCTTCCTGGTCCTCACAAAAGGAGTCCACAGCACGTGGCATTGGATCCTCAGTCAAAGGGAGAGAAATTCTGGGGAAAATACTCCTTGACCAGGCATCTTATTTTCCATGGAAGTGCACACCACTGTTGAGTGAGAATGGCAAGCGAGTCCATCTCCTCCCAGTGGATGCTCAATAATAGAGCAAAGAGCCAATCAGTTTTCAGTATATTAATGAATGCCCTTGGTAGGCAGAAGGCCCTTGAATAATTGATAAATGGGACCGTGTTCTGTTTGCTGTAGCTCTGGCCGACGCTGCTCATTATGGGAGACGATTCACTCAGTTCTGTGGAACAACTTGTTCCAAGGTCTAACTCCACTTCCCTTGTTATTTTTTTAAATAAAAAAGCATGCACCTGTGGAATTCATATGCATGCGATGTGTCCAGAATAGAAATGAGGGAATTAATTTGTGTCCCGCAGTCCGTAATAAAGCAACGTCAGAGGCCCTTGCCAAGGGACTCAGTTTTGGGAATGATTTCTTTCCTTAGAGAGGAGGAAAGATACAGATATGTCAAGTCTCTGCTGGCTGCGAAGATTGCAGGAGCAGGGTGAATTGCAATGAGACCATCTCCCCAAGCAGTGCTTATTATTGCTAGGTTTGGCAAACGGACAATTGGTATTCAAATTGTATGCCTATGCTTTAGACTGAACTGGGCATCTGGGAGCTAATTTAGTGTGTCCAGTTCCTGTTAGCCATGTGTCTCTAAGTGCTTAGGGCTGCCTTGTGAATTGGGTCCAGAAAACAATTTAATTTTGCTCTCAAGTCCTGGTGGTTTAACAAGCACATGTCCCTTCTCTGTCCCCCAAGTTTGGAAATTTCTCTGTTTCATCTTCCCAATCTATCATTTGGATGAAAAAATGACTATTTGCTTTATACAATCAAGTAAAACTAACAATGACCCTAGACATATTTCCTCAGTGATTTGCACACATGCAGATTCAGCCCTGATGAAACCCTTAGTGACAGGAGGAGAAGCTAATGGCCCGAGACACAGAGGCTGCTTCTTTATACTTCGAGAATGAGCGAGACAGGTGGTCCGGCAAAGCCTGAGTGTGTTGAAGCCCAAGTGTGAGCCCTGGAAGACACCATTCAGCCCTCTCTAATCCCCAATCCTGCTCTGATTCTCAGATGCTAATAGGACTCAGCCCAGTCCCCAGAGTATAATCTGGATTGAGTTGGGCTCAAAAGCTAGATCCAGCTGTGGCTTTCTTCTGACTATCTCTAGCAAGGCCTTGGACTGAACTGGGCTCTGGGCCCACCATACAAGGGACTAGATTTCCCTGCCAAATTGGAACTAACCAGCCCCTGAGGAATCCCTGGGATGTAGTGTGACCAGCTCCCTTACCCTTATTTTGATTCTGATCACATTATTTTGGACCTAATGAGTAAGTGGTCCTTTAAGGCTGGAGGAGAGGAGACAAGCTTTAGGATTTTTGTTCTACTACCTTCCTATGAGATTGTCAATAGCTGGCCAAACCTAAGAGCTAGAAATGTTGGGGAAAGGCAAAGATTCTCAGTCTCTTCTCTCTTCTTCGGCTCCTCCAGCATATACTGCCTGCTGCTGGCATTTGGCCTGGCCAGCACCCTCTCTCGTTGTCCTCCACGATGCTTGTCTGGAAAGAGCAGTGTCTGAACAACATTCCTTTGTCTTCTGGCTGATCCTAGCGTCACTGAGGATATTGGGCCAGATTCTCACCTCTATCTGCTCTTCCTTCCTTCCCACCTCTCTTGTTGCTTTTCAGCCCAGAATTGTTTTAATGCAGGGAGGTGTCCTGTGTGCCACAGAAACGGCGTGGACAAGAGAACACGTGCTGGGTAAGTCCCCTCATGGCTGGGGCAGCAGCCAAGACTGCTGCTCCTGGGGAACCTTTCTTCAGCCAAAGACAGGGAAAGCACTCCACGGGGACTTAGAAAAGTGGATCATACATGCCAGCGTCAGAGGAAAACTTAAGATCAGCAAGTCACCACCCACCTGATTTTGAATCCCTCCCAAGTAGACATCAGGATGTGCTTGAATAGCCTGCATTAGTCTGACTATCTGAGAAATAGATGTCAAGGCAGGATTATATGTGCAGGGATTTTATTAGTGGAAATACCTGAATGAAAGAAAAAGAATGGAGCCAGGGAAGGCTGGGAGAGCCATCACCAAGATGCCAATCTGATCCTAAGTGAAGGATAGAGGGAGGGAAGATTGGGTGGAAACTTCCTAGACTGCGTGCAATCCAAGAAAGTTTCAGCAAAGCCTCTGGGGAGCCAAAGTTGGCTAGCAAAGAAGTCCCACGTTTCCCTGGAATGGGTCTGCTTCAGCATTCCTGCCACACGTGCACTGGCAGGGAGCACTACAGGAGGCACACTCCTGTGCAGAGGCAGCGATGGTGTGTTTGTCCCGCCCTACTCCTGTCAGCCCACCCATCTCCCAGAACAGGGAGAGAGGACAACAGGACACCTGAATGGAGTGGGGCTGGACCAGAGCAGGGGAGAGAGGACAAGCCTGGAAACCAGGAAGGAGCAGAAACTCACACCTGCCTCCCACACGGCACTTGGGGCAGACAACTGACCAGTGCTCAAGTTCCATGGATCATGGGGCTCGGACCCAGTCCTGGTTAAAAGGGGAGGGCTATATGCTGGGTCTATAGTATTTCATTTTAACCCCAAAGTTAGCTCAGATTATAATAAAAATCCAATCAATGCAAGTGCTGAGCAATTCTTCCCTGAAATCCATTCCCAATGTTCTCCCAGCCCCAACTAACACATTTAAACAAACACTGATCAGAAATTTAGGGATGTGGGTTCCTAATGGGAACAGATAATGTGAAATGCCCACTGGTTCAAGATCCCATTGTTTCCCTCCTTCTTTGTAAAAACAGTAGCAGTTCCAGGGCAGTTGGAAATGGGCATTTTGGAAAATCATGAAGAAATGGCTAAAATGACATGAAATTGCAAAGTGTTACAGAAATTCTTAGTGACAGTGTACAGCATTGAGGGATTCAGACTCTTTGGATTGGACAGCTCCTGAATTCTGCCCCTAGGGCCTCTGCTTGGATATTACGGCCTTATCCCTAGCCTCTGATTTCTAATATTGCCTGCACGTTGAGCCTGGGGCGTTGCCATGGAAAGCACTCACAGCTGAGGAACCCATCAGGATGTTGTCAGGTTTGAGTCTGGCTGGTGCCTGCTACCTTGTGGCCGAGCTTTCTGTAACCATATTCAGAATTCATAAGACACAGGCAGGCACACACCAAAAAAAGAGAAAGCAATCAGGGAATACCTTCTGATGATAGTCTATGATTTTTTTTCCACTCAATTCCTACTTTGATAAAATGTGGGACCTGAAATTTAGAAATATTAAGAATCATAGAATCTGCTTTCTCTTCTACTCCATGTGCAGTGTGGCCAACATCCTATGCTGAGCAACTGGAGGAAGTAAATAAGAAAGAGGAGTTTTAAAGGAGGAAAACTATGTTTTAAGGCATAGATTCTATTCCAGTAATAGAACAAAGATCAATATAAGGACACAGATATTGATTTATGGGAAAACACATGATTTTAAAACAGTGTCTTCTGCAAGAACATGGATGAATTCTAAAATACTAAGTTAAACAAAAGAAACTATGAACAAAAGAATATCTGCTGTGTAGTTCCTTTTATATGAAGTTCAAAACTAATTTACAGCAATAAAAGTCAGAATTGTGGTTGTCTAGGACAGGGTAAGGGATGAATTAACTGGAAAAATCCTAAGGGAATTTTGTGGAGTGAAGAGAACGTTCTATATCTTGATTTGGGTGAGAGTTACATGGTCGAATACCTTCCCCAGTGTGCCAGATCCATCTCTTATGTTCCCAAGAGGCAATTCTCAAGTAACCAGGAAAGTTTTGTGAAGCTGGTTGTTAGCTAAAATAGGCAAAGGTGGGAGTATTTAAATCATGAAAATCAACAAATGCTACAAATTGGGTTTGGACTTTTTGGGGGGAGGAGCCAGTTTACTAGCACACCCCTGAACACATCACCCCTGAATATATTTGTCAAATTTCACCAAAGTATACACTTAAGATTTATGAATTTTACTGCATATAAATCATATCTCAATAAATCACTGGTAGCAAAAAAGGGAAAAAAGGATAAAACAGTACCTTCAATTAGCGAACTAGTCCAGTTGTTCCTTGATGACTTTCATGCCCCTATGTGACTTTTTAAGTTGCTTTTCTAAAATTAAGGATCACCATGATAACAGGAAATAGCTGGCTCGGCACTGGAGGCTCTGTAAGCTGTTGAGCTGCATTTGATTCACTTATAGCTAATTTTGACATATTGTGTATCCTAATTTTTACTACCACTCTTAAAATATACATACAAAGTATAGGTGCATCCTACTTCTTGAAAAAGTTTGATATGTAAAAGTTTTAATATACCAAACAGAGCAAATATTATATTATTGAATATTAACTTAGTTAACAAAGTATTCTTTAATTGAGTAAACCCCCATCACTTTTATGCTTTATTTTCGTTATCTTTTGTTTTGTGGGGTTTTTTTAAACCCTAAAGAGAGCTATTTGGCTATGTTGCATTCAAACAACACGAAAAGGCTAAAGAAAATGTTTCTTCCCAGATTCTGAGTTCCACTCTCTAAAGATAGCCATGGTTAAACGTTAGAACATAGCTGTCCAGTATTTTTCTAAATGTGCATTATATACAAATCAAAATATATAAACACACACCACACTTTTTAAAAACAAAAATAGGATTATGTATAACGTTACACAACTTGGCCTATTTATTTAATCTTTCATGATCATCTTTCCATATCAGTGTAGATTAGCTCTACCTCATGCTTTTTAAAAGCTCCGTAAGTACTGCTATTTATTTAATCAGTCTACTCCTGCTGAACTCTTAGGCTTTTTCCAAACCATCATCATTACAAAATGCTACCACGGACACCCTTGTGTTAGGTTGAATCGTTTGAAATTATTGTTTTTGTATATTAAAAATGGCCCAATGGCAGTAATTTCATATGTTCCTACCACACATTTGTATTTCTACAGGATCCATTTCTTAAAGTGGCACTGGCGCATCAAAGGAGATGTGTATTTTTTATTTCCATGGCTGCTGCTACGCTACCCACCTAAAGGATATGCAAATTTATACTGTGCTCATTTCCCCATGCCCTTGACTGTAATAAAAGCTTTCAATCTTTTTAATTTTTGCTAGAAAATTACACCTTGGTGTTTTGATTTGCTTTTCTTTCATTATGATTGAGGAGGTTGACCATCTTTTCATATGCATGTTGCACCCATGGCATTTAAAACACTGTTTGATTCTCCCAGGACTCTCCAAACACACTCCTATTTGCAAAAAGGGAATCCAACCTGATTTTGAAAGAATTAAAGAACATATACCAATTATTAAAAGAACTCCTTTTAGGAAACTGGAATGAATTATTTTTCTGCCTTCAAATTTCTATTTGTTTCTCTTACTGGACACACAGACATGTATTGTTTTTGTCCAGAGTGAGCTCCTTTGACCTCGCTCTTCTGTTTTCTGAATTTGAATCACTTGGAAAATTCACTGGGCTTTGGATCTGAGAAGCAGCAGACACGAGGCTCGCAGCAAGGGTGGGCTTTGCGGCCATGCTGCCTGCCTGCCAGCAGGGGGCCTCTGCAGCTCTGAAAGGCCGCCTGGCTGGAGCTCCATTTTCTCCCTTCCAAACAAGCGTCATCTCCCTCCCCAGCGCAGAGAGGCAATTGCTGGCTTCTGCTTAGACAGACTAATTTACTGAATTAAAGTCGTTTGGCTTCCACCATAGCAATTAGTATGCAAATTACCGGTATATTACCTGCCGAGTCATAAATTACATTGACAAACTTAATATTCACAGATTCAACATACCAGTGAGGGTAATTTTTCTATTTTTCAGTAGTTGTAGACCAGAGCGATCCATCGCCTTATTGAACCGTTACACATTAAATCAACAGTTGAAAAATTAAGCATTTTTCAAAGCATTTTGTTATGCATTTATTTCTTTCAGCAAGCAGTAAAGTGGAACATTAAATATGCAATGTGTCTGAATGTACTAAATGACTGGTGAATACAATTAAGCCTAAAATAGTCCTTTTGTAACTTAAAAAAAGAGACACAACAAAGGAAAATCTATACGATAATACAACCTATTGAATCCTCTTCAACATCATTAGAAGCAAACATTTTCTAGTTCGGGTTCCCGTAAGTAAGTGAGAAGAATCATTAATCTCTAACCTGTGGTTCAAGCTACTACTGCTCACGAATGGAAAATGGCCGGTCCATAGGAAAGGGATGGGGCAAGTCCACGTGGGGGTGGACAGAGCCAAGTCTCATCACATCCACACGGTCCATTCATCCAAGAGCAAACTGAGCCCACATTCTGTGCCAAGTCAGAGAGATGAATCCTGTCCCTGATGAATTTAAGGATAGCTAGAGTCAAAGTCCCTTAGCTCAGCACCTGCTGGTGGAACAGCACAGTGAGTGCTAATTATTGAGGAATCATGGGAACCCTCCTGGCATCTTGTCCACATCCAGCCACCAAAGCCACTGGGAAGTTAGTGAGACTCTAGAATCCCTTCCTCCAATTCCTCTCTGCACATTCACACGAAACAAAATTACCTTTGCTTGAAGATTCTACCACTGCTCTTAAGATGATCAAAGGACATATTTATTGATCATTCAAGCAAGAGGAATCTGAGAAAGTTTGCTAGAGATGGTTAACAGGAATGCACTAAGAGTGACCCATTAACAGATGTGCCAATGCCAATTTGCAAATCAGCCAAGTGTCTGATGTCTGACATTTGGTCCTTAACTTTGAAAAGTATTCGGTTTGCACAGAGAATATCAAACCAAACAAAAATGTCCCCTGTGGAGATGGGAGAGAGACAGGGGTAGAAAGCCACAACCTAGGCCCACAGTGGCTTCTGTGTCCCCTACATCATAGTTGAGGATGGGCATCACCACTCCAAACTCTGAGAGGAGAACCACGACGGCCCATTCTCCCTAACCAGCTTACACCTTCCTTTGTAGAGCTCAGGTCTGGAGAGGGAATGAATTATTTTCTTTTCAAAGAGCCTTCCTGGAGAGTGAGGCAAAGTGAAGTAAGAGGAGACAGCTCAGTTAATTTGCGTGTGCGGTAAAGGATGTGCAGGATGTGCAACTCAAACCTCCCAACCTGTGACATTTTCCAGGGTCTGGGGCTCCATGCTGCAAAACCTGGAAGCAGTAGGAACATGGACCAGGAGTTGAAAACAAATATGCATCATGTGCTTCTCCAGTAGAGCCAGCTACATAGATGGCCTACAGGGAGGTTTACTGTAACATCAGCCCGTCTTTTGATTACTCATTCAGTATTTACTAAGTGCATCTTATGCGCTGGCACTGTGTCTTCTGTCAAAATTTTTCACTTAGTGTCAGCCTAGAGTCTTATATTGCTATGGTTTGGATATGGTTTGTCCCAACCAAAACTCATGTTGAAATTTATCCTCAATGTGGTGATGCTGGGAGACGGTGCCTGCTGGGCAGTGTTGGGTCATGGGGCGGATCCCTCATGAATGGCTTGGTGCTGTTCTTGTAATAATGACTGAATTCTCATTTTCATGACACTGGATTAGTTCTGACAGGAATGTTTCCTTGAGAATGAGTTGTTATAAAGCCAGGACACTCCTTGGATTTTCCCCTCTTCACATGTGTCTGCTTTGCCTTTGACCTTCTCTGCATGTTATGGTGCAACACAGAAGCCCTCACCCAAAGCCAACAGATGCTGTGACATGCCCCTGGAACTTCCCAGCCTGCAGAATTGTGAGCTAAATAAACTTCTTTTCTTTATAAATTACACAGTCTCAGGTAATCTGATATAGCAACACAAAATAGACTAAGACACATAAAAATGCATTTTTTTAAAACTGCCAGATTATCAGTATGTATGAACTTTAAAGTGTGAACATAAAGCCCTTACTAATCAAATATCAGGTCTTCCTTTTTCAAAATTAATTAATTAATTTTTAATTGAAAAATGAAAATTGTATATATTTATCATATACAACATAATGTTTGAAAATAGGTATACATTGTGGATTGGCTAATTTGAGCTACTTGACATATGTATTACCTCACATATTTATCATTTTTGGGAGGAGAATACTTAAAATCTACTCTCTTAGCAATTTTCAATAAAATAATACATTGTTATTAACCATAGTCACCATGTTGTACAGATCTCTGAAACTTACTCCTCCTATCTAACTAAAATTTTGTATCCTTTGATCAACTTCTCCCCAACTCCCTCAACATCACCACTTCAGCCCCTGGTAACCACCATCGTACCTTCAGCTTCCATGAGTTCACCTTTTTTACATTCTACATATAGGTGAGATTATTCAGTATTTGTTTTTCTGTGTCTGGCTTATTTTGCTTAACCTAATTTCCTCCACATTCATGTTTTTGCAAATGACAGAATTTCCTTCGTTTTTAAGGCTGAATAGTATGGCTTTGTGTATATGTACTACATTTTCTTTACCCATTTATCTGCTGATAGACATTTAGATTGATTCTGTATCTTGGCTATTGTGAATAGTGCTACAATAAATATGGGAGTGCAGCTATCTCTTCAACATACTGATTTTAATTCCTTTGAATATATACCTAAAATTGGGATTGCTGGATCATGCAGTAGTTCTATTTTTAATATTTTTTTTTTTTTTGAGACAGAGTCTCACTCTGTTGCCTGGGCTAGAGTGCCGTGGCGTCAGCCTAGCTCACAGCAACCTCAAACTCCTGGGCTCAAGCAATCCTTCTGCCTCAGTCTCCCGAGTAGCTGGGACTACAGGCATGCACCACCATGCCTGGCTAGTTTTTTCTATATATTTTTAGTTGTCCGATTAATTTCTTTGTATTTTTAGTAGAGACGGGGTCTCACTCTTGCTCAGGCTGGTTTCGAACTCCTGAGCTCAAACAATCCTCCTGCCTCGGCCTCCCAGAGAGCTAGGATTACAGGCATGAGCCACCACGCCCGGCCTATTTTTAATTTTTTGAGGAATCTTCATACTGTTTTTTATAATGGCTGTACTAATTTGCATTCCCACCAACAGTGTACAAGGATTCTCTTTTCTCTATATCCTTACCAACACTTATGTTTCATCCTCATGATAATAGCCATTCTAACAGGTGTGAGGTGATATCTCATTGGGGTTTTAATTTGCATTTCCCTGATGATTAATGATGTTTGCATTTTTTATATAACTGTTGGCCATTTGTATGCCTTCTTTTGAAAAATATCTATTCAAGTCCTTTGCCCATATGTTAATTGGGTTATTTGTTTTCTTACTATTGAGTTGTTTGAGTTCCTTATATATTTTAGACATTAACCTCTTATCAGATGTATAATTTGTAAATATTTTCTCTTACTCCATAGGTTGTCTCTTCACTCTGTTGATTATTTCCTTTGCTATGTAGAAGGTTTTTAGTTTGATGTAATCCTACTTGTCTATTTTCACTTTTGTTGCCTGTGCTTTTGGGGTCCTACACAAAAAAATCACTGCCCAGACCAATATCATGGAGCTTTTTCCTTATGTTCTTTAAGTAGTTTTACAGTTTCAAAAACAGATCCTCTTTACTTATTCTTATAAAAATAATATTTGGAAAGCTGCTAAATATAACACATGGTTTTGAAGTAGTGAATATGTAAGTAAGACACAAAAAAAGCACATGGGGACCCAGAGCACAAGGCCTGGAGTCAAATAGACAGGTTGAAATCTTGGCTGTGCCACTATTTATTGGATGACCCTAGCAAAGTGACTTAACTTTGCTTTACCCTGTCATACCTATCAAATAGAGAAAATGATGCATACCTCCCCCAAGGATTTCATAAAGATTAAATGAGATAATACATGTAAAATATATGTAATTACATGTAAAAACAAAAATCCAATTAATCTAAAAACATACTTTCCTATGGGACTATTGAAGATAGCCCTGATGAACTAAATTGCTAAAGAAGAGCCCTTCATGAGTAAGCAGAGAGCTAAGGAAGTTTCCTAGGAGTAAAAGCTGAATATGAGTGAAGGCAACTGAAGAAAAAGGATTGCCAAAGACTAAGAGATTTTGCTGCATCAGAAAAGTACTTGAAGAAGTAATGCCAAAAATTTTCAAAATTAGATTTAAAAAAAATCAACCCACAAGTCCAAGAAGCATTTACAAAACAAAAAACAAAAAAAAACATCTACCAGATGCTATCATATAATGTTGAAATATTAAATCCCCACTCCCAATTGGGAACAAAGCATAAATGTTGCAGCTCACCATTTTTATACAGCATTGTAATGGAGGTCACAACCAAGGTAATAAGGCAAGAAAAATAAATAAATAATGTAAAAAGAAGAAAATGTAAAATAGTGTTTATTCATATACCTAGAATATTCCAATCAGGGGGTGGGCAGACTACAAATTTAATAAATAAATTTAGCAAAAGCTCGAGACATAAGGTCAATATATTATATATACACACACGCACAATGCTCATGGGTTGGAGGACTCTATATTGTAATATGTCCATTGTCCCAATTGATCTATAAGTTCAATGCACTTCCCATTAAAATCCCACAAGACTTTGCTGTAGAGATTTATAAGATAAAACTAAAATTTATATGGCAATGTAATGAACCTAGAGTAGATAAAATAATCTTGAGAAAAAAACTAAGTTAAAGGATATATACTACCAGATTTTAAAACTTACTATAAAGCTGTAGTAATTAACAAAATATGATATGAACATAAATATAGACAAATGAATCACTTGAACTCAATAAAAAATTGAGAAATAAAATCACATACAAGGTCAATTGATTTATGATAAAATGTGTCAATGCAATTCAATGAGGGAAAGGAAAGACTTTTCAACAACTGCTGCTGGAACAAGTGGATATCCATATGAAAAAAAATGAGCCTTGATACTTTTCTCATATTACACATAAAAGTTATTCAAGATGAAATACAGGCCTCAACATAAAAACTGAAACTAGAAAGTTACTAGAAGAAAACATAGGACAATATATTTTCAACATTGGGTAAACAAAGATTTGTTAGAAAATACAAAAAAAAAAATTAACAATCAAATAAAAATTGATAAACTTGACTTCCGCTTATCAAAAATTACTAGACTTGGAAGCAATATTTGTGACATATATACTGCAAAACGATTCATATACAAAACGTGAAAGGAACTACACAAATCAACAATAAAAAGACAAACAATCTTATAAAAATATCAAAAAACTTGAACAGATACTTTACAAAAGAGAATATGCAATGGCCCATAAGCACATGAGAAGATGCTCAACACTGTTAGCCAGGATGAAAATGCAAATTAAAACCAAAATGATATACTACACACTCATTAGAATGAAAAGTTTTAAAAGACTGACCATACCAATGGTCACTGCCAGTCACTGCATGTTGAAAAACAGTTTGGCCGTTTCTTATAAAGTTAAACACATATCAGGCTTATGATCCAGCAATTCCACCCCTAGGTATTTACCCAAGAGAGATGAGTAACGTGTCCACAAAAAGACTTCCATGAGAATGTTTATTGGCACGTTATTTATGTGAACAAAAGTTCCCTGAAAAGGAATTTGGAGGAGAGACTTTATTCCAGTGAACAGTTTACAAACCAGGGAAGACATTCAAAAATGTATGGGCGAGATTTGACTGAAAGGAAAGAAGTGGATAAGACCCCCCTGTGTGAGTGGGAAGAAGAGAGAAGACAGTGATATAAGCAAAAGGAGAAAAATATAAAAACAAGCCTGTAATGTTTTCCTCCTCCTTTTCATAAGCAATCAAAAACTACAGAGCACCAAGAGAGATGTTTTTTAAAAAATCAGGCTTACGCCAATAGCAAATAATCATGTCTCTGTGTATAGATTGGCAGCTGAGGGTATTTGGGCTGTTATCACCTCAAATCCCACCGGGAGTTGTGGTCTGCGGTGAGAGTGGAGAACTATCTTCTTTCCTAAGAGGAAAGAAATATCTTTGC
>CAUYSK010095818.1:0-48859 GCA_963575035.1 Avahi laniger | reverse complement strand
TACAGGCATGAGCCACCATGCCCGGCTAATTTTTTTCTAGATATATTTTTAGCTGTCCAATTAATTTCTTTCTATTTTTGGGTAGAGATGGGGGTCTCGCTCTTGCTCAGGCTGGTCTCGAACTCCTGAGCTCAGAACGATCCGCCCACCTCAGCCTCCCAGAGTGCTAGGGATTACAGGCGTGAGCCACCGCGCCCGGCCCCATCTGGAGTTTTAGTACTGAGGGCTTTACATACAAGTTCTGGGATCTGCAGTGTCTTGAAATCAGGGAAACTAATTTACTCCCTCACTCCAAAAAAACGCAGCCTTTTATTGAAAAAAAAAATTCTCTGTTTATCACAACTAGTCAAAAACGTCTCCTGAAAACTTCCCTTGTTCACATGGGGAATATTGAACAGCCTTTTTGCTTAGGCAAAACATACACATTCAAACAAAACACATATACATCAGGCAAGTGTGTAATGTTGGGGCTCCACATTCTCGCAGGAAATCATTTATTCTAACAAGCTAACAATCTTAGTTTCCCAACTTCTTTTCTGACTGAATTTATTTATGTTGTGCATTTGGATTCTAATGTACAGAGAATCTGCTCCCCCAGCCCCATTGAAAATCTCATTCAGTTGATTTCCTTCATATCCACCACACTACCCATTTTTCTACCTGAATGTGATACCTTTGCAAGTTTTAATTTTATATTCTCAGAGCCCAGTGTTTAGCCTCATGCACATTCAGTTCCATTCTCATCAATGTTAGTGCACTTGTAGCCTGTGGAGCTGGCTGACTTCTCCCAGATGCCCTTTTCCTTGGGCATGTTAGCTGAAAAATCTATAAATTCTCTCACCCCAAGAAATTGGTCAGGTGCACCGTATTCACCAAGCTTGTCAAGCCCTGTCAGAGACGGCAAATCAGAAACTGTAGACACATTCAACTTCAAATTACAAAAGGCAAACAGCTGCAATATTCCTGATCCTGTCAGCTCTGAATGTTTCTGGAAACAAACAAAAACAGAATTATATCTTGAAATTTGACAGGGCAAGGAAATTAACACATTGTTGCTCACCTGAAATTTCCCTCTTCCATTCTCAGGGGAGTTAACATGCTCTGCCTACAAGTGATCTAAATTTTAAAGAATACGTTACCTTCTATTCAAAGTCTTAAGTTTCTCCTCTATAATTTTTCTATCGGACAATGAAGCCAATGACTCAAGGGGATCAGTGTTATTAATTATTATTAGTTTGTTGTATCGACACTCTAGAACACTGGTTGAAAATGATGGCGTCTCCTTTCATTCTAATACTACCCTCCTCAGTATTAACCCCTTTGGGTTTGATAGCATGCAGAATTAGAATGCTGTGGTGGGAGGTTCAGGAAACTCAGAGAGAGAGTAGAAGCCTTTAGTTCTATTGGACAACCCCTACAGTCCAAGGAATAGACTATCGTTTGCTATGGCTGCTTTTTGTGTGATACTTCATTTTTTACCTGCTAAAAAAATAAGCACAAACTGGTATCAGAAAGGAGTATGTGTGTGTGTGTATGTGTGTGTGTGTGTGTGTGTGTGTGTGTGTGTGTGTGTGAGTGAGTGACAGAGAGAGAGATCATCAAATTTGGTTCTTAGGATTTTGTGGCATGGTTCCTAGTAGAAATTACAGATATTTCTAATAAAGTTGCTGGGAGGGAAACAGTGTATGCTAGGTGACTAGAAAGGTCATTCTGTGTTGTTAAAGTTGGATCCGATGTATGCTTATTATAGAATATGCCAAAATATTGAAGTGGCTTTGTTCATTCTGATTAGACTATATATTCAAGGATGAGTCAAAGTAAAAAGTATAAAATGAGATGAATGTGATGAAGTGTAGGGCTGCATGTATCAGCTGATGGCTTTATGGCCCTCTTATCTAGGGGAAAGCATATAACAACCCTTCCTAGCAGAGAGTTTCTAAAATTGGACGACGATTTTCCTTCTAACCATATATTCTTCTACCCATATGTATAATGCTAGATGCATAACAAATAACTTCAAACGTGTAAGATCAAAGATGCTGAAAGTTTATTTCTTGTTTACTAGGGCTGATCCTGATTGGCAGGTTGTGCTCTCCTAAGCAGTGACTCAGGGATCCACTCACCTTCCAGGGATGAAGCCCAACCCCAAACTAAATGTAGTTTGAAAAAATCTAAAGATAAATCTGCTGTTCAACCCCAGTTGGCTAACAAAAAGGCTAACAACGTGTCCAGGGAAGAGCATTTTATGTAAGAGATCTTGAAATTCTTTCCTTACTGTGAGTTCAATATCTTGTAATATCAGTTATTCTAATTTACTTCTCCAATATAGATTCCACAAACAGAATACAAAGTGTGATCTTTCTTGTCTTCAAACATGCTAATCACTCACGTCCAATATTACATGTACATTAAGATTCTAAACGGCTTCCCAGATCCTCACAACAGCTTTTTTTCTGATTATAGCATTGGTTTTTATAATTTGTCTTCTTGCCAGAGGAACAGGGATGATTTAGGTTTACCTGTTCTGTAATTGATCATCATTTTAGTGTTCTCTTTCACTTTAATAAGAAAAATTATAGTTTTTATAGTTTTAATGACTTATTATTGACATTCAATTTCATAGACAAATATAGTTTGTAGATTGAGTTATATGATCTCTATATGTATCAAAGATTTTTCAGATTCTTTCAGAGAGTCTTGTTCGTAAAAATAGTTCCAGAGTCAAATCAGGCAGGAATAACCTCTGCTAAGGAAAATTCTTACTTTAAATGTAGCAAAATAGGGTTGTAATTCTGCCTTATCCTGATAAATTCGTTACTGAATAATTTAAATGCCATATGCAAAAGACTTCCTACAAAGAGGACTGCAGATTTTTTCTGTGCTGATGACATGGGCTGCCTTTCACACTGCAGCAGCAATTTCAAGAATTAGCTTAGTCTTTTCAGAAAGAACATCTAAATATTAGTTATTTCAAGAGCAAAATCAACATTTTGGGTATATGTTTTACGTTATATTTTATGATATTATGCAACAGGTGATTTTATTTTACTAACTGGGGGTCCATTTGTGATTAACATCTTGTCAGATTCTGGGATTCAACACTGTTCAAAATCATTTCATCTGCATAGGTCAAAGTTCCACAATTGTAAAGGTAGTAAATTTAGCTTTCAAAATCTTCTAGGTTACTGCCATTTCATACACATTTTATGGAGCAATATTGAGTTGGGTATACTTTGAAACATTTGACCAACACTGGAGCTACAGAAAAGGCTTGAATCCCACTTGTGGGTACTCCCTTTCAGATTTAGAATTCGTTAAGACTATACATCAGACCCAGCAAAGCAGTGTCTTTGTTATAGCCACTCCAGCTATCCAAAGCCAAGGGCTGAATGTTCTTTGAATCAACATCATAGAATATTGACTCTTCAGGGAACATTGGTTTCTACGGTTCTAATCATCTATTACTAATATCAATCCTTTCAAAAGCCTGGCTGGGATAACTAAGGGATAGTAAAGGATGAGTTAAGCAGTCACCCTGTGAGCTTCTTTGAACTTTATGTACTGTGCCAAATCATCAGAATACTACAAACCTAGATAATATCACCATGCTCTACCCTTCATTTGAATTTCTTTTAAAAAACAAAATTTTTTTTCCTTTTTAAAAAAATTTATTTTTTAAAAAATTTAAATAGATTTAGAAGGTACACAAGGTTTTTTTTACATGACTGAATTACATAATGGAGAAGTCGAGGCTTTTAAACACCTGTCACCTGAATAGTGTACATTGTACCCAATGAGTAATTTTTCATCCCATAGCCATTCCCGCTCCCTGTTCTGAGTCTCTGGAGTCTATTAAATCACTACCTATGACTAAGCATCCCCACTGCTCAGCTCCCACTTATAAGTGAGAACATGTGATATTTGGTTCTTTGTTCCTGGATTACTTCATTTAGAAAAATGGTTTCCAGTTCCATCCAAGTTGCTGTAAAAGACATTATCTCATTATTTTTTTTTTTATGGTATTCCATGGTATATATGTATATATACCACATTTTCTTTATCCAGCCATAGGTTGGTGGCACATAGGTTGGTTCCATATCTTTACATTTGTGAATTGTGCTGTGATAAACATACAGGTACAGGTGTCTTTTTTATAAAATGACTTCTTTTCCTTTGGGTAGATATTTCATAGTGGGATTGGTGGATTGAATGGTAGGTCTACTTTTAGTTCTTTGAAAAATCTTCATACTGTTTTCCGTAGAGGTTGTAGGAATTTACATTCCCACCAATAGTGTACAAATATTCCCTTTTCACTGCATCCCTGCCAGCAACTATTATCATTATATAATGACCATCTTTGTCTTTTTTTTTTTAACTGTTGTTGATTTAAAGTCTATTTTATCCAACACGAGATTAGCTACTTCTGTTCATTTTTGGTTTCTATTTGCATGGAACATTTTTTTCCACTTGTTTACCTTGAGTCTATGCAACTCTATGAGTTAAACGGGTTTCTTGGACAGAACAGATATTTGAGTCGTGTTCTTTTATCCATTCTGTCAATATACCTCTTTTAAGTGGGGCATTTAGACCCTTTGTGTTCAATGTTATTATAAGTGAGATGTTTTTCCAGCCATCATGATTGTTAACAAAAATTTAACCTTCCATCCTCAGCTTTCACGAAGGTCTGTTGTAAGGTATAACCATTTTTGTAAGTTGTTTGCAAAGTATTTTGTTAAATGGCTTCAGAGTACATGTCCATTATATTGCTCATAGTCTTGTATATAAATATCCTTGAGACAAAGCCTTCTTACAAACTTATTTTTCTATAAGACTATGCTGCTATTAAACTCATTTTTATAAAATATTTACTTTGGCTTCTAGGAATTTCAGCTTTTAGTCAATTCTTGTAGATTTTCTTAGTTATGCTCTTCATATTATTTTTCTTTCTCATTTCCCCAATTTTTTTGATTTGTTATGTCATTTACTAATCCAAATGTTGAATTTGGTCAGGTTTTTTGTCTTTGTGTTATTTATTACTCATTAATTACTAATAAAAATTGTTTTTGAGGTCCTATTGTGTTCTAGGCACAGTACTACGCTTGAGAGGGACGGTAGTGCTTACAGAATTGAATAAGAAGACATTCTTTCTGTCTTAAATACTTAAAGAATTTCCTATCTTTAATTCATTGTGAGCTGCCTCAAAATATTTTGGAAGAATTTAAGTGTAAATGTGTACCTCATCTTTACCTGCTATTGTGATGCCTTCAGCTCTCCCATCTCCTACAAAAAGTCTGTCTCATTACATAGCGAAGTCTGCAGAGTATGTGTGATAATTGCTTCTGGGCATGTGCTCTCAAGTCTTTGTGTCTTCTGTCGTTTTTTATTTTCCTCCTCTGGCTCTCTTTGCAAACTGGTCCTCAGAGCCTCTTGAAGTGTTTCCCTGCTACTGCTGCTTCCCGTTCCTGGCTGTGTTTTTCCCTAAACTATCCGACACTACGGCATCCTTGAATAAAATTGCTCTGCCAGTATGGGTGGAATCTCTTCCCCTCCATTCCCATCCCTCCCACTTCATTCTGTCATGATAAATCTCAAAATGATGCCTTGAATGCCTCGTGTTGTCCTTCCACAATGCCCACCTCCCTAGTTTTTATTTGCAGCTCACCCTTTGGGACTGCGACTTGAGTCCTTGCTTTCAAATCCCCCAGAGCTCCTAGCAATTCCAGGTCTATATTTTATGTTGATGTATTCACTATATACTAATAACTGAATATATTGAATGAGGATGAACTGATGTGGGATTTCAGAATTTTTTCTCTACTGTTGTCAAATATCTTTTTATTAGCCTTATCCCTGGTGGTTAGCACCTCAAATAGTTTGGATGATGACATTTTCTATCACAGTTACTGAAACCATAGAGGAAAATTACACTTAATGGTTTAGTGACTCACAGAAAAGAACACAGGATTATCTTTCCAAAGCTCTTATTCATTTTTTTTGTGGATCAAGAAGGTGACTACTGGTTTTTATTGATGAATTAGCTTTTGCTAAATCTATTTTATATTCTTTGGTAATTATTACAACAGCACAAGACAAAATAGTTAATATTCTCTGTTTATAATACGTGGTCAATAGGACAATTAATTACCTGGAGGCAAATTGAGAAGACTTGTCATGTTAGCATTTTAGTATAGGGAATTAAACATTACACTAGGAAAGTGAGAAAAATCCAACTAATGTAAGCAACAAAGAAAAGAAACTTATTTTACAGAAAGAGATAGAAGCATTTCAAATCATTTTTTAGTTATGTATTTTTTTTCAGTAATTCATTTGGTGCTCCTTGAAGACTTGCCAGAAATATTTTGCTGAATTATTCATGACTTTAATGTCAGTGGTACAACTACACTTTGAATTTTTGTAGCCATATCAGAGTACTGTGCTGTTGATTGAGAGAGGAATACATTGAGAGGTGGCTATGTCTTAGATATATGAGAAATCACCATGAAATATGCCTAAGAAATAATTTAGTATAGCATGTAGCAATTCTTTCTAAGATTTTGAAATACTGCTTATTTTTGGAAATACCAAAGGAACTCTACTTACTTTTATCAGTCAGGATAGTAGGGTTACTTTGAGTTTATGAGATAAGGGATTTTAAAATAGGAATTAGACTGTACATAATTTTGGGAGGATGGAGAAGAGAAGGTTTGTAAGGGACGATCAGAGGA
Source organism: Avahi laniger (assembly GCA_963575035.1). NCBI lineage: Eukaryota > Metazoa > Chordata > Mammalia > Primates > Indriidae > Avahi > Avahi laniger. The sequence goes on along the minus strand of CAUYSK010095818.1, from coordinate 42,134 downwards.
GTAACTAACCAGTCTGTCTGGTAAAACAGCATGAGTGGGTAAGTCAGAGCTTTCAGGGAAATCTGCAAAGCCAAACATACCCAGCTGCTGAAGTGGGGCTGAGAAGGGGCAGATCAGGGAGTAGTCCAAGGGCAGCAGCTGCCTCTGTATAATTACTGCCTCCATGCAACCAAATGTTCAGTGGCCAGCAGAATCAATGATTAGGAAGACAAGCTGGTTATACAGTGGAAGAGAGTTGAGTCTCAGCATGTACTTCTGTGTCTGCCCATAACAGTACCTTACCACAAAGACTTCTGAAAGTAATATCTCTGCTTCACTTCTGCCTTCCAATCTTGTGCAAATTTCTCTTTTGGAAATCTTTAACACAGAAACATACAGAGAAAAGAACACTGGGAAATGTAGCTCCCAGCTTAACCAAGTTGACACAGCAAGATCCAACAGTCTTTCAACCATGAAAGAAGCTCTCAGTTCTGTCCAGAGGATGGACTGTAATGGAAAGAATTCCAGCATGCATTTCTGCTACACTGTAAACTCCACAAGTCCATGACCAGGTATAGCTATTTCTTAGTGGCAGCCCCTGACCAACAGCAGTCATAGTGCCTGGCTCAGAGTAGTTGTACAAACACATGTCCAATGAAAATAATTGACTCTAATTCAGAAACCCTGAGTTCAATTCTGTTTCTGCAACTCTGTCAGGACTCTTGGCTCTCAGCTTCATACTTGGCCTTCTAAATTCTCCTCTGTATTGTACATGGCTGGAAGTCTGAAAGCCATATTTCCTAGAGATCCTTGACCCAGACAATGGGAGAACTTGCGTAAGATCGTAAGGTAGGAGCAAAAGAGGAGCTGTATTTTTTTCTGCTTCTGGCTTCAGCAGCTACAGGAACAGTGGCAAGTAACTGTGGGCTCTATCAGTGAAAGAAACTAGTCCAGAAGCTTCAGCAGAACTGCCGGCTCCTGGTTTCCTCTCAGGAAGCATGTGGCTCTCACATTGGTGCTCAATGGTACAGTGCTCATTAGCTCTGGATAACAACACTTCTTTCTTGTTCCTCAAGCTCTAAGGATGGTTGTGGTTCCCTGTCATTATTGATCACCTTCTTCTTTTCTTTGATCACCACTAACTCTTCCAACACTTTGGTAACCAATTCCTTGCATTAAAAGACCTTTAATTGAATTAATGACTGTGGTTGCCATTTCTCTGGCTGGATCAGTATTGATGCAACCTTCTCCTAGCTTTGGAAACTTGAGCTTTGACTTTTAGTTACCTCAACTGGAAAATGATGGTGATATTTCCCATGTCATTGCAAAGGTTCAAAGCAATAATGTTTGTAAAAGAATTCTAAATGCTATAAACTATTTTGCATGTATAGTTATTATTAGACAGCATATAGTTTTTCTAGAGGGAGAGTAATATAATGTTTGAATATGAACTGCCTGGTTTCATAGTCACTTCAGTTATGGACCAGCTGAGATAGTTTGGATAAACAGCATACTTCTACAAGCCCAAGTTTTCTTATGTATAAATAGTGTAATAATAGCACTTATTTAATGAAATACAGGGTACCAAATGGGATGTTACATGTGAAGTAATCATCTTAGTGTCTGGCAAATTTTAAGTGCCTAATATTTTTATTATTGTTATTCTATACAATTGGAGAGAGTAGTAGGTAATATATTATGGAGGAGAGCTGTGAGATAGATCCAAGGGAGAACTAGCAGTGAATCTGAACAAATTATATAGAATAGATTAGCATAAAAGCAATTTACTTCTATAATCTAATAGACAAAACAAAAGTATATAAGCTTATGTGGCTTTGAGAAAAGAAAAAGTGAAAAACACTTCTTCAAATCTTGGAATGTCAAAATATTGATTTGCATTTACCCTTAAAAATATTTATAATTTATTCATCATGAAGAATGTAATAATTGTTCATTGTAGATAAATTTAAAAATACACAAGCATAAAAAGAAAAGAATAAAATACCCTAACTCTAGTGTATGGATATGACTATGTTAATATCTTGTTATAGGTCATTCTCCTATAGACCCTGTTTAGTCACAGACACACATACAAGACAGATGTATGTATATTTTCCAGCAACTTTTGTTTTGGGTATTGTATGAAATGTGTGTTTCTTTAAAAATAAGTAGAGAACTTGAGAAAAATTATGTAAATACCCACTGAGGACATGGCTCAGTGTTTAATGTACTATTCTGCCTTGTGATTAAAACTCATATCTTAAGCCATTTCATTCAACAAGAATATTAAAAATTTAATATCTGTGTTGAAATTTGAACCACTGATGTTACATCTCTTCTGAGGCAGAGATGGCTAGCTGTCTCCTAGATTGCTGCTCTCAGTGTTAACAAGAAGGAGCTGCCCAAGTTAGGACTACATTTTATCAGCCCCTCTTCCATCTAAGGTAGAACCAACTGTATGAACGGTTCTTACCAACGGAAGATAGATGGAGTGATGTGTGTTGCTTTTGTTTTGATGTAACTGAGAAGTGAGTTTGCTTTCTCTATCTGTTCTCTTCTGTCTGGACCCTAGGGGGTGGTGGAGCCATAAGACAGAACGTACCTGGATCCCTAAATTATCACATGGAGGCCATCTTTTAGCAGACCAATAACACATGAATTAGACTTACATTAGTAATAAATACATTTTTAATGGGTTAAACCACTGAAATTAGCATTATCCTAATCACACATCCAAGCCCACATTAAATGTTCACTCTTTATCTGCCTTCTTCTCTGCAATCTCTCTTTTGTATAAATTCATTTTTACATTTTCCAAAGCCCTTATTACACAGTGTCTTGTACATAGCAGGCACTTAATTAATGTTAATTAAAATTAGACATGGCTGTTGGCCTAATATGAATCCTTAAAATGAGCTTAAAAACAATTTCAAGGCAGCATATGGAAAAATGCAATATTCTTAAAATGCAGTGTAGACTAAGTAGAAGAAAACTTTTATTATAACTAGCAAAAGATTCATATAAAAATAAGCTCCAATGAAATATTTATTCCCTATTTTTAGAAGCATTTAAAATAGAACATTGAAAAAGGTGGCATTTGTGTTCTTGTGTGTGTGGCAGGGCACATCTTAAAATTGAGATTGCCTTCTCTTTTCATTATCAATCTTACTGATCCCTTTCTTTCTTGCATTTCTCCAAATTGTTTATGCTGTTTTAAGTGGCAGAACACCAGAGAGCTCTCCTCAGTTAATCCTAATACATTTGACAGCCATCTCGACTGTTTGTTCCTGTGTTGGCTAGATAAACCATAACGGTGAGTATTTAAGACCTGGGGGAAGGCAGTGTCATGCCTGGTCTATGTAGTTGTATTTTTCACCTGATGGGCCTGTTGGCATCACTGACATCACTCCAAGGAGGCACCTTCTCTATGAGTATGCAAAGATTCCACTTCTAGACATAAAAGGTCCCATCTTAACCAATCATGCTTCAAATCTCAGAGTGGAGTATCTGTCAGAATTAATCCCAAGTTTGAAACTGATCTTCAAAAAGAAGAGAAATTATGCTTTCTGTTTTTCTTTCCATAAATAATATTCAACAGCTTTAAGTTCTAATACTTCATATTTGATCCAGTACAGTTGACCCTCCATGACCATGGATTCCACATCTGTGAATTCAACCAACCTCAAATCGAAAATATTTTTTGAAAAGATAGTTTTGTCTGCACAAAACATGTACAGACTTTTTTCTTGTCATTATTCCCTAAACAATACAGTATAATAACAATTTACATAGAATTTACATTGTATTAGGCATTATAAATAATGTAGGGAGAATACATATAGATTCTATGCAAATTCTATGCATATTATACATGGGATTTGAGCATTCATAGATTTTGGTATCCATAGGGGTCCTGGAACCAATCCCCCATAGAAACTGAGGGAAAACTGTAGTGACTTCAAATAAAATATATTTGTTTTTCTTCCTGAAAAAAAATTCAGACAGCTACTAGATTGGACTGATGACATAAAGAGTTTACTAGAGAACATGATCATTTCTGTGACTTTATATGATGCTTTAATAAGTGATAATCATCTAAAAGGCACTTAAACAATTTAGAATTAGGATAATCTCAGAACTTTTCCCTGCCCAATCAAGTTCTACAGATTCAAAAGAGCTTAGAAATTATGATTGCTAATTATATAGTCTTTAAAAACTGCAGTTTTCCTTTGTGTATCTTTGTCTGTCTAATGGTTAAGGCGAAGAAAAGTTCAACATATCACCACCAGGTGTACAGTTAAATGTCTAAGTCAGAAAGACAAAGGCTGGCTCCTGTGTACAGGGAAGTCTGAGCAATTGCACTGAGTCAGGAAGATAGAATTTGAAATAATATGTCTAATGGCATTATAATAATTGACTTTCTTGAGGCCTGACAGCATGTGTATACTTGTCTTGCAGGATGTGAATAATGCCTTCTTCAACTCTGTCTCCATGTTTCGTCGTGAACTTAGAAAACATTAATAGTAATGGTGTTCCTCAAATGTCTGTTACGTAAAGAACTTGGATTCAGAAATTTTGGGTTTAAGTTCTCGTCTACTACTTATTACCTGTGTACATTATTTCATTTATTCATTCTTTTATTTTTCCTTTCATCTTATCAATATATATGGTGTATGTATCCTGTGTCAGACATTGTGTAAAATGCTGGGAATAGTGAGATGAATGAGGAATAGTTATTGGTGCTCATTCAGCATCTAAATGGAGGGACAAGCTTAATGCCATGTGATAGAATTTGTAAAAGAGTGAACAAAGAAGGAGGCCAGCTGTTTCTGGAGAGGAGGGGAAGGAATAATCAGAGAAGGTTTTTTTAAGAAGGAGTGATGTTTGAACTGAGTCTGGAAAAATGAATAGGAGTCTACCAAGTGGATAAGAGTTGACCTAGAGGGAAGGTGTTTTGTGAAGAAATCACCTATTCAAAGGAATGGTGTATTGGAAGAAAGGAGTGTGATGTGGTGAAGGGCATGCGTACAGCCACAGCAAGAGTTACCCTGGGAAAACTGATGGGGATAGATCATGAGATGCCTTTTATGCCACACTAAAGGGACTGAACTTTATCTTAAAGATGAAAAATGAAATAATTTAAAGTGTGTATGGTGACATGAAATTTATGTTACATAGCCTGGTAAGACTTTTTGTGTGTGTGTAAAATGTAGGAAGTATTAGTTAACTCTGAAAGTTACTGTGAAAATTTGATGGGATGCTAAGCTTGAGAGTATCTTACAACATGTGACAGAAATGTTAACCACTGTTATTAACGCTAACAGCCCACATTTATCTTGTACTTATTTCTCTAAGTACTCTATGGGGATTATGTAATTTAATTCTCACAACAATCCAATTAACCATGAATCTTTAAGCAGGGCACTTGCTTTAAGTTGTTTTCCTACTAGCAATACTAGATTTGACTTGACATACTCTCTTAAAAAATCCATTTCTCTTGAAGATGATTCTAGAAGACCTCTAAGTGAACTAGAGTAACTAAAAACGGGAAAAGTAATTTATTTTACTTCTCTCCGAAACAACCTACAGGTGCTGTCAAAATGAGCTTTCTGGTGCCTATGTAATTTTTAAAAAGGTGGGCTGGGCTAAGAACCCATTTACTGAGTGGAGAAGATAATGAAATAAGTGCTGTCAGCCAATATCTTCTTCTCCTATTTTAAGACAGGACATTCCTACAGTTTATGGCTGCTTGTTGAGATGGATGTGTTTGGCAGCAGATGTGGCTCCTTTTGAATCATGACTAGCCTGCGAGAGGCCTCTGCCCAGGTTTCTGTTCATAGATTACAAGAGTTGCGTCAGGTCTCAGACCATCATCTGAACAGGAAGGATCTGTCAATCAAGTAAGACCAATCTTGTTCCTGGATTCTGTCCTGTGGTAGTGTTTCCCACCTATCAATCCAAAGCAGATCTCCTCATTGTTTTATCTCTCCTAAAGTTGATCTATTAGAAGTAGTTGATTATGCATCAATAGGTTATTTCTTGTGCTAGTCCAGAAAAGTAAAGTCTAATTGGCTCAACAGCTTTGGCAGAAGTAAAATTAGAATCCAAAAGAAAATTATTCTAAGTTTGAATGTTCCATAATACCCTTATTTTCCTTTTTACCTAAACTCAGATAATTATAACAATATTCCTAATGGAATTCTATAAAGAGCAACAGCATTTTCTAAGTGACCACTTCTGTTTAGGTAATATCTGTATATTACATACAAATTTTATTCAAGGGGATGCTTATTAACAGAAGAATAAAACTTTTAATCTTAGCTCCGGTAGCACAAACCAAAAACGATAGTAAAAAGCACTTTCAAAACCTGCACCAATTAATTAATTAAGATAGAAAAAAGAAAAAGAGTAGTGAGGCCAAATTTTCTTTTATCTTAGAATACCTTCCCACCGCTCAGCATCATCAAATAATGTATAGTACACTACCTAGCTTAATCCTTAAAAAAAATTGTGGTCAATTAACTTGTAATGCATTCTGAACAATGATAATTATTTGTCAACAACATTCATAGTTTATCAAAACACACAAAGATTTTAAAACAAAGTTATAATCATTGGTTGCGTTTGGTATAAATGAGTGACAACTTCAAAGGTTCCAACAAATGGTAGGTCTTCAATAAAAATATTTTAATGAGAGAATTACATTTGTAATAAAAACTGTTACTGGTGGTTGGTTTCTATGTAAGGAAATTAGGATGTGGAGTGCTACTCTGTATTTTGCTACAATTTTTCAAGGTAGTTATTAAATTACTTATGGCCACTTAAAAATTTCAGAACTTTATTGGATCAATAGTAAATAGAGATAATGAAGGTAATACTTATCATCTATCATGTTTTTCCATGTCTTGGTTTGCATCCTTCAACAGTATAATGAAGTTTGATTATCTTTCTTTTCTAGAGTACACTGAAATTTTTACAGAGATTTCAAGATGATAGAGTTAAAAATTATTTTCTCTGGTACTTTTCTGCAGTCACTATACATGCTTTGAAATTTCTCATCCAAGAGTTTGAAACAGAAGCTGTTTAACAGAGGTTACAAATTTACATATAACAGTATAAAATAAACTTTTGATGAAGAGAAATGGACTGCACATGAAAGGATGCTAAAGAACTGTCCTCATCGCTTCATCTACAAACCTCATTGAACAAGAGTATTCTCCAAGCCATGAATAATCATGCAGACTATTTATCTCAGCAATGCCACAGGGAAACAAAAAGTGAAGCAACAAAGCCTTTTGAAGTCTAGACCATCTGATAGGAACCACTGATCTCTTTATGACATATAGCTCCTGTGCAAATACGTGTCCAACTACTGACAGATAATTTGCAGCAAGAACACGAACTTGCTGACTTTATTAAGATGTGAGCTTTTGAAGGTGAATAAGTAAAATGATGCTTGATTTTTATACATCAACATATAGTCGTGTGTTCTCCACCCCCAACATTTTGTGTTATATACAGGCAGTAAAGTTTTATTCTGGGCTAAGCTCTCTCTTAGAATCTAGCACACTTTCAGTAATTTAACACTCTTTTTCAAGTTGGTGCAAGCATATTTTAATATTAGTACAAGTAAGGCAATTCAAACAATTGAATCTATTAAAAATTACAACTTCTATTTGGGATATTCATACCCTGCATTGCTTCATCAGAACACATAATCAAAAGTTTACTATTATATAATCGTGAACATCATTTATAAACCTGGAGGACAGAACTGTGTGCAGTTGAGTAAGCCTAAATCTATGTGAGATGATTCAATGGATATTAGTGCAAAAACTGGAAACTTCCCTACAAAGTATACAGGAGTTTGTAGGAAAGTGAAGTCAGATCCTGTTAAGTACAAAGTGCTAATTTGAATGCATTCATTAATTTATTCATGCATTCACCTTTTCTGAATGTCTACTATGTGGGGTTGGATGCTATTTAGGCTATCCAAAATAAAAATGAGAACCTTCTGGTTTGCTATGAGTTTTGTAGGTTTAGATAATATACACAGGAAGAGATCCCATTAAAGAAATATTAATGCAATAATGAGAAGGTAAAAATTGTCTTCTAGCTAGGCAAGTTCTAGAAACATGAAATTTATTGGGGAAAGGGTGGCGTAAAATCAAATAGAAAAAAGTTCTTTTATCAGTGAGATACAAAGAGCATGATCAAAATCAGACAAAACTATAAGACACCACAAAAATAAAGCATTGAAAAAGGCAGCATAATTGCTTTTTTTTTTAAATAAAAAATAGGAAGCTAAGTCACCAGTTGTCCTGGTTATTCTTGTTGAATTTCCTGATTGCTCAGGAAGCTTACCCACTCCTGGCTGAAGATAGATGGCTGGGAAACGTGGATTCTCCTCATAATGTGTGGGAAGCGTGTGTTTGCTGGTCAGCGCTACAGAGGAAATCTTTGTAAAATTTCATTTGGAGACTCAGAATTTAACAGTCATTTTGGCTTCTTGTAAATATACAAAAATATTTGCAAAATAGGAAGATAAGAAAATAGTTTGATTTTTAAACAGGTTGAAAGTATAGAACACAGCTTTAAAATAGTCTTGCCTAGAAAGAGGGCAGCAGAAGCAGTTTTTCTAATTTATATGAAAATCTAAGGTGTCTTATTGGCCTTATCAGTTAGAATTCAAATCACTTCTGCAAAACGATAACCCATTCATTTAAATTATGGTCAGAAGGAATATAAAGGCAGTCTGATAATAAGCCATGTTTTGGAAGCCGCATAAAATTCTATAAAAATTTCAAAACTTAGCTTTCGGATATGTGGATGATTCAGTGTGACATCTGAAATGATGGTGATAAAACGGACTGGCATATTATTTATTTTTCTGACTTTCTGTGGCTGATGGCTTGGATTTTCTGAGCTGTGAAGAGCAGGTAAGCAAATCTTCTTGTGTTTTAGTGCATGTGTAGCATGCCTAGGCAGAAATATGTCTGACTATGCTGTGCTTTGTAATCAGGGTTCAGTGCCTGGTTTGTCTGTTCTGATGACTAATCTGAGCTCTGACTACGAGAGTCAGGAAGGATCTTTTAGCTTTCTCTCTGTGGCTATATTTGGAGGGATGTTTTTAACTGGGGAAATTTATGGGGACAATAGAAAAGCCTAGGAGAGAATGCCTAAATTCTCACCATAGGATGAGAATTGTGTATATGTAGTTAATTGAATAGTAACCTTTCCACAGCAGTGTGATTCCAGGTTCCTTTTCCTAAGGAAATGTTAGACAACCAACCAAACAAACAAATACGAAACAAAATAAAGCAAAGAACCTCCCAACCCCCAAAACACTTTTAGCCAGTTTCTTTAAACTTATTTCTCTTTCTTCTTGCACTACCAACAAGTTCTGAATTTTTCTTACGTTCACGGTTTTTGACCCATACCATTCAGAGCTATGTTGCCACTTCCTTGTATCAGAGACTGTGTTCGTTGCCTAGGGCTGCCATAACAAAGTGCCACAGGCCGAGTGGCAGAGCAGAAATTTATTTCCTCATAGTTCTGAAGGCCAGAAGTCCAAGGTCAAGGTGTTGGGAGGGTTGATTTCTTCTGAGGCCTCTCTCCTTAACTGGTTTTCTCTCTGTATTTTCACATGGTCTTCCCTCTGTATGTGTCTGTATCCTAATTTCCCTCCCCTCTCTTTTTATTTCCAAATATTTATTGAGCACTTTCTTTCAGACGTTGTTCTAAACCTGGGGATACAACAGTAAACAAAACTTAATCCCTGTCTTCATAGGGCTCACATTCAGGAGGGGGAGACAGACAAGAAACATCCAGTACATTCTCAGAGAGGGATAAGTCTAGTTAGAATATAAAGTGTGGTAGAGAGTGACTAACAGAGCAAGTGCTAGATAGGGTGGTTAGGGATAGCTGTTTTGAAGTGGTATTTTAGCAGAGAACTTAATGTCAATGAGTTAGCTGAGGGAAGGTCATGGGGAAGATATGTGAGGCAGAGGGAGCATCAGGCATAAAGCCGCAAGGTGGAAGCAAGCTTGGTCCCCCAAAAGGCTGAAGAAGAAGGCCCAGGTGACTACAGAGTAATAGTGAGAGAACCTGGGGCCAGAGAAGTGGGCAAAAGCAAGATTGTGTGGGCCTGGTAGGTTATGGTAAGGAGTTTGGGTTACATTTTGAATGTATTAGGAAGCCACTTGAAGGTTTTAAGTGAGGGAGTAATATGGTTTGTCTTCTCATTAAGTCAAAACTAAATCTGCTCAGAAACACCCAAATACATGTATCTATTTGGATTACCTCCATGGGAATAAATTATTTCCCCAAAAACCCATGTTGCAAAGAAAAAAGGGCTCTTTATACTTTCAACTAGCAGAGACTAAGGGAGCTTTTAGTGAAAGTTTTGCTTTTGGCTCCAGATTTCAATTTTGTTAAAAATGATAATAATTATGGTCATTTTAGAGAGAATGTTGGGATTAATATGGCAGTAATGTTGCTTCTCATTCCTTTACTATGTTGTATTTATCTTATGTGCAAGGCACTGCTTTATATTTTGATCCCATATTAGGATAATCACAGACCTTACCCCATAAGACCTTTGGTGTACCTATATGAAGACCATGGCCCTAATTTATCAGCAGAAACATATAGTTGTTTGGAAACAGACATGGGTTTTTGCTAACTTATCAGCACCCTTCCTCTTGGTTCCTATGGTGGGTAGTGACATGCAGTGAAATGGTTGCTCAGACATGGCCCGTGGCCAGGGAACACAGGGAAATGACAGGTCACAGAGAGCAAACCAGTGATCTTGAAATCACGAGTAAAATGTCCAAACCAACCGAGCCACAGAAGAATAAATTTCTAAATGCCTTAAATACCAACAGCTCAGCTAAGATTCAACTCTCTGTTAGTAGGTGCCATAGTCATATCACATTGCAGTGACACTTTTCAAACTGCAAAAAGTTCATATGTGATTTTCAAGCCATGTGATTTTATGGGGAAAACTTTTAGATCTTTGAAGTTTTGGGAGTTCAAAGGCTCAGGTCTTCTGTGAGCTCTGTCATCAACGGACTTTTGGTCCACGACTAGAACATTCATATCTCCGGATTCACCTTCCCCCATCTGTCAAATAAGGTCATCATTGGGCTTATCTTTAATGTCCCTTCTAGCACTAATATTCGATGATTTGATAATTCTAAGAACTTCCTTTTTTTGGATAGACCTGTAAGATAGAAATGATAGTAAAACTGAGTAAAAATTAACCCAAAACCCTCTGCCATTTTTAGCCTGGTAAGAATTACTGACTTGCACAAAGAGAACTAATCAAGCTTACTGGAGCTCTTGATCCTGAGTGGATCTGCTGCATCACGTTTTTACCTCTGACATTTATCTCTAATGGGATTAAAAAGAACAGGATGAACCTGTGGTGACACAGAGCCAGCAATGTAAAGATTTATCCACAGGGAGGGCTACGGAAAGTGGGTCTAATCAAGCTTAAAGAAACATGTACAAAAACCAGCAAACTATTAATACTTCAAAATGAGATTCCTTTTTGGCTTATTCTACTGATAATGATGGCAAGGTAATCTTTGGCTTGTTGAAACTATTATCCATTTAGCTATTAAGCCCTGATTATGTCCTATATAAAATAAATCTCCTCTTAGAAGTTCTATTTGGTATATGTGGAGGGGTTTGTCCTCCTCGTTTTAAGCCACTGTAGCCATTCACTTCATAAGGGATTGGTTCTATAAGCTGCATTTGTCAGTCTTCCAAATACCAACATGCAAAACTTAATCTTTTTGAGATTGTTTATGCTAGCAACTGCCAATTCATCTCCCACTTGGATACAACATCCACACAAAGCCACTGGTCTTTTCAATTCTACCGGAGTGGGAAAACTGTGAACGGAATGGAGCCAGCAGAAAAAATAATCCAGCTTCAAATACAGGGTTTGTGATTATGGAGCTGAGAAGTCCCATGACAGGCCATCTGCAAGCTGGAGACCCTAGGATGCCAGTAGAGTGGCTTAGTCCAAGTCAGAAAGCTTCAAAACCAGAGACACTGATGGTGTAATTCTTAGTCTGAGACCAAAAGTCTGAGAACCGAGGAGGCCGCTGGTGTAGGCCTAAATCTCAAGGCCAGAGAGCCTGGAGTTCTAATGTCTAAGGGCAGGAGGAAGAGGAGGAGAGAGAGAGGAAATTCTTTTTTCTCTAGGAGAAAGAGCAACGAAATCCTTTTCTGTCCTTTTTTGTGCTATCCTGGCTTCCAGGACAATTGGATAGTTAATTTCCTTTTTCTATAAGGACATCAGTCATACATGGTTAGGACCCACTTCAACAAGCTCATTTAATAACAATTACCTCTTTAAAGGCCTTACCTCTGAATGCAGTCACATTTTGAGGTAAAGGGTGTTAGGTCTTCAACATATGAAATTTGTGGGCATGCAATTGAACCCCTAACAGAGACCTTTTGTTGAAGTAGTAGAAAATGGTGAAGTCCTTCATATGTAATTGCTGACAGTTTACTTTAAATACCTTGACTTTGTAAGAAAGTATTGTCTGCTGTTAATTACCAATGGCTTTTGCTTTTTTTTTGTTTTCTAAAACAGTATTTTCAAACATCTATTTTATTGTGAATCACACCAAGAAACACATTTTGCATTGTGATCTATTATCCAATGTATGCACATATATTGATGAAACAAAAGTGACTTCATGAGACAGTATTTTCATCATTGTCACGTACAATGCACTCATTTATTTTTCTACTATAATCTCATGTATTTTATGAAAAAATCATAGTTTGGACCCACAAAATTGATTTCATGACCCATTGTAGATCAAAAGCCTCAATTCATAGGAAAGTACTTATTAACAGAAACGCATCTTTGCCTTGAGCTCTCTCTGCTCGTGAGCTCTCTGACCTCGACTGGCCTTGATGAAGGAGTCTCATGAGTTCCTTCTTTTTGGTAGAAAGAGCAACTTCTAGAGTTGGGTCTGGGTGGAAAAATTTTCACTTTTCACCATGATACCTGCTGTGAAATTTTCCATGTATCCCTCCTGAGAAATGCTTTAATATTCTCAACAGTTCTAAGTTTACTTTGAACCATTTCTCCCCATCCATAGTTGTATGGGCTGCACATGGACTCTGTGATGTATTTTCCCATTTTCTGACAATGTCCTGCTATGCTCCTGTTGAGTCACAGATATACAGAGGACAAAGTGTGTTAATGTGCTCTAGATCCCATTCTGATTTTTAAACCTCAAGCCATGATAGATGATACCAGGGAAGAAATTTATATTTCTTAAAATTAGCATAGTCTAGTGCTTACCTTTAGGATTCCTTGCCCAGCTCACAATGACTATGGGATTTCTCCTGGTCCATAGTGGTGGCTCGCCATATCCAGTACAGACATTAAGATCCTGCTTCTCTCCTCCTTCCTCCATCTCCACTAGTCACAGGGTGGACATCTTACCCAAGGTGGGAGGTGCATGAACATTTGGAATTAGGGCTGAGAGAGAGCAAAGAGAAATTAGAAAGATTGCAGGAAGGCCAGTGTGGCTGGAGCATGGAAAATGAGGAGAGCAAATGTCAGATAAAGCTTAATAGGCTATGTTAAGGATTTTGACCTTTATTCACAGAGTGATGGAAAGCCATTGAAAGTTTTAAGGGGATGGGGCTGGAAAGGGTGTGTGTGTATCACCCATTTTGCATGGTGGAAAGATCAGTTGGCCCATAGTACAGAAACTATTGGAGGAGGCCATAGTGTGTGGTAGCAGGCCATGCAGAAGGGGATTTCAATAGTCCGGACAACCTGTGATGACAGGATTAGGGAGATGTTGGTGGAAATGGAAGTAGATGTCTTGGCAGATTTTTAAAAAAATCAACATTATCGTCATCATCATAAATTTCCCTGAGTGAATTGAACTATTTGTTTTTTCTTTTTTTTTTCTTTTTTTTCTGAAAAGGCTTGTTAATGCTCATGGTGGGAAAAATTCTCCCAACAGAAGACAATGATTAGGTTTAATTCAGTAATTGTGACCAAGACAATAAAGTGGATATTTTACCTAAGGTGTAGAAGTTTCCATAAATACGATTAACTAATCTGTGTGTTTATATTTAACAGACTAGTCAGAGGAAGAAATAGGATTTATTTTAACATGAATAAGGTCATTTAGATGCTGACTAGCAATGTGTTAAAAGGATAAAGCCAAGAATATATAGCTTTTTTTCCTTTAAATGAGGGACTCTTTCATAGGTCATGTATGACTCTTCAAAATTATGATAACATATTGAAATACATATTTTTTCTGCTTTGTAGTCTTGGCATTTATAATATTAATAGAATAAAAATCATAAAAATAAATATGATACACACATACATTTAACCAGAGTGATCACTGTTAAATGGTAGAGTTGTCTGCTCTGATACTTAATTTTCACTTTCAATATAACAAGAAATAGATTTTTTTTCTTTTTCGTGGAGGGAAGACTTTCTAGGAAAACCCAAAAGAGTAATGGAAATTCTTTATTACAAGAAGAAGATATCTCACTCAGGGTCTGTTAGGCTCTTATCAGAAAAATTCCTAGAATATTTAAAGAGAAAATGCTAAAATTAACAGATTTATCATTTTCTTTTTACCTCAGTTTAATGACTAGCTAATTGATAAATCTTTATACCTTTCACTGCACAGGCTTTAGGGATCATTTGTTTTGTTATTAATGAAAATGATTGTATGAAACAATCCATTATCGCTCTTTCTGTGGTACGTAAGCCATTCCCTCAAATATTCTAAAAATTTCCATTTTGTCTAATAGCAGACATTAAAAAAATGACCCTCTTGAGAAACAAAAACTCAGAGGCCCATATTGTACCATCTCTATGCTTGACCATCACTTAACAAGAAATTATGTCTTGCAACTATTTTTATAGAGAACAATATATTTTTGTCCACAGTGGTTAATAAAAAAAATGAATGAGCAAAACTGTGCTATAGAGAATAGATCATATGTCTTAAAATGTTATGTAATTGGAATTACTTTTGGTATCCCAGGCTCATTTTCAATTCTCATGAAAAAATTTTAAATCTTTTTCATACTTAACTTTTGAAACAAAATAATGAATACTTTTTTTTGAATAACATTCATGTTAAAATTATTTTTTTCTTGGTACCTTCTAATGTCTGATCTTGTTTTTTAAAGAATAAATGCTATGTTTGTACTTTAAATGCATTTATGGCCTTGTGTCTATTTAGTAGCTAAAGTGTGACAAAAATTGGTGATACTAGTTTAAATTTCAGGGAAAAATTCCCTATATCATGAACAGTCAACTTTTTTATCATTGGACACTGAACTTATATTTTAAGGGATGAGGTAATCAAGTGATCAGTGATCGTAACCCCAGAGGATAACTGAGCATTGCTGTGTTAGAGGCTTGCAAGGGTATAATGGGAGTAGTAGGAGGGTGCCAATCTGGACTAATGGGTGTATAGGTGGAGCAGAGGCTAAGGAAACCATACTGAAAAAGAGTGGATTCCAGACAGAATGCATAGGAGGTGAGAGAGAACTTGTGGCCATGCCCCACAATTGGCACAAAGAGCACAGAGCATGGATGGCTGAGTGATGGCCCTGCTCAGGGAGCAGTGGTTAGCTGTGACAGTCTTATATACCGTACCGAGAAATTAGAACTTAGAAAGATTTAGGTAGGTGAGTGAAATGACTAAATTTATACTTTAGAAACATGCATTTCTATACTGCCTGAATAATAACGATCATGATTATAGCAGAGACGCTTTTATTGAGTACTTACTGTGTCCCTGACTCTGTTATTTTATGTAAAGTCTAAGGCAACATTAGCCCATTTTACAGCCTAGAAAATAGGCTCTGAATGGTTAAGCTCTTAATACTTGCTCAGGGGTATAGAAATTGAAAGTGGCAAAGGTTGGATGCAGACCTAAATATAGCAGATTCTAATTTCGTCTCACTAAACACTATGCAGTTTGCCTTCTATAAATTCTAAAGGAATCAAAAGTTAAACAGACTAAAATAAGTGAATTTTTATAAACTCTCAGATATATTCATTTTTAGGTGTTGTTTCATTATCCATCATTTTCTGTTAGACTTGGCCAATTACATGCACTTATTAAGTAAATTTTTGAGAAAAATTCCAGAATATCATGGAAAATTCAAAATTTATTGACAAGTTGAATACTAGTATGATGATACACTGTCAACATACAGGAAGAAAAGTCTATTGGTAAAAGAGTAGGAAGGACATGTTCTCGGGGACAGAGAGACCTGAGGTATACTAAGAACCAATTACATTTTTCATGAGCCCTTGGGGGAGAGATGAATATAAGCTTCTTAAGGTTACATTTTCTAATTGGTAACACAGAAAGAAGAATAGCTATTCTTCAGGGTTGTTGCATAGATTAAAAGAGAGATGTACATTAAATCCCATGGTTTAGAGCTTAAATAGCCTGTTATTATCTCTGATCCGTGGATCTTGATTTGGAAATACAAGACATATTGGAAAAGGTGCCTCAGTACATTTGGGGAACATACAGGTGCTGTAACAGTTGGTTCTATTTAAGAACACTCACAATTGTGTTAAAACTTTCAGAAGGAGTGATAATACATATGCAACTGTTTACTACCCAATGGTAAATAGATCATAAGACTTGAGTGACTTTTTATTGTATGTCTATGAGGATTAACACATTTTTTTTTTTATCATTTTAAGACACAGGAAAAAAATCTCATGAGAGTGGTTACCTGTTGAAGAGTGAAAGAATAAGATAAGTACTAAAGAGGTGGTGGATAAAGTAATTACAATTGTAAAACTGGTAGAACCAATAGAAAGAGAATAGGAAGCTGTGGAATTATGAGTTTAAATATGGGTTAACAAAGTGGTAGTGGAAACCACGGAAAAGAACTCAAGACAAGAACATGGCTCTAACATTCTGTGGCAGTGGATGTGCAGTTTCTATGCTTATACAGTATTGCTTAATTGATGCGACCCATCAAGCAGAGTTATAAAGAGATTTTATTAGGCATGTAATTCCTTTGGGTTGGAATTTTTTGTAGGGGCATTTGGTCGTATTGCTTTAACTAAAATTGTTTGTAGCTCTAGGGATTAGAATTGATATATTTAGATCAATCAATATTTTTCTCCAGGCACAATGCTGTAATTGCTTTATGGGGAACCAAAGGAAGCCAGATGGAAAGAGGAAGTGGGCAGATGAAGCACCACATGGACAGACTATGAGTGTGGCCCAAGGCCCTGTGTGATCAAGAGGATGAGATCCAGCTGAAGGCTTACATCCCGGACTGCCTCTGGAGAATAATTCAGTCTGGGGGAGGACACTTACCTATGAGCCACAAATATTAAGTTGCAAACAGCCACTGGTCCTTTAGACAGAAACTGGAAATTAGGATTTTATTTGTAGGTTTTTTTTTTTAAAAGCATTGGATATGACTTTTGGATATCAAAATGACAAATCAAGAGTTTTCCTTTATATGCCAAGTCTTATGAATGAATCACTCCATTCCTATTTCTCTCATCCTTCTCTAAACACAATTAATTCGACTATGTAAAAATTAATAATTTACTGCCCATAATGTGTTGTTTATTAACTCATTTTTGGTTTAGATTAAAGAAACATTGATTGACTGTTACGTTTGCTTTTCTAGTTCTACCAAGTAGATTATAAATTGTCCAGGGCAAGAATTAGGTCTTACTGCTCTTTGAGACTCTAAAGCTTCTAGCACTGTTGCCTATAGGTCTTTATTTTTTAAATTAAAGAAAAATATTTTTATTTTAATTGACAAATAAAAATTATATGCATTTATCATATACCATATGATGTTTTCAAATATGTATATGTATTGTGGAATAGCTAAATTGAGCTAATTAACAAGCATTACCACTGATACTTGTTTTTTTGGGGTAAGAACACTTAAAATCTACTCTGTTAGCATTTTTCAAGAAACAATACATTGTTATTAACTGTAGTCTCCATGTTGTACAATACATGACTTACAGTTCTTAATACTTGTTGATTAATTGAAAATTAGGGTGGTTGACCTTCAAGCTGCAACTCAAATATAAGTAAGTGAAACTTTTGAAACAAATCAAATTCCAGATGGTTAAAAATTTGGTGTAAGAATACACGTACATTTTCAGTTGCATTTTTTAAAGATTGAGATATGGGAATTCTGAATAAGCTTTTGCAGTATATATTCATTTATTATCATTTTAACCAACTGTAATGGGACTTCAAATTGTTCCCAAACCAAGTTCTTGTTCTTGCACAATACAGGGCGGATTATGCAAATCCTTATTGAGTTTCCCTTTTTAAATCAATCCTTGTTGAATTGTCTCCAGTGATGGAGCAAGTTTCTGATCTTTATGACTGAAAGATTTTAACTAAAACATCTTGTTTGGTTCCATATATTACAGTGGTGCTGTAGGGAAGGTGTTAAAGATGGAGGGAGAACCATAAGCGTACATTAAACAACAGAAACTTTTATTGTAGAGCGACATCTTAAAGGTAATGTCAAATAATGTCCTTAAGGGGAAAATGGGTTTTATCAGGGAAAAATTTTTTTTCTCTCTTTGGAACAAGAGTCTATTTCTGCATTTCTTTGGGGTTAGCAGTTGCAGTTTGGCTTAGAGCAGCATGGAATACCTTCTAACTATTGTTACTCATTAGGGAGAGCAATGACACACGCTCAAAGTATCATCTTGGTTAATCAGCACTGCCTGGTCCTTTGCAATAGCCTCTTAATTGGTCCCCCTGCCTCTCTTCTCACTACGTTCAGATCCATTCTTCACATGTCAGCTAGAATTCTTTTTCTAAGGACATAAATACTGCATTAATTGTCTTACTTTTCTGCTTACACATAGGTAGCAGCATCTTAGCACAACATCTGAAGCCCTGGCTACTCCTGTGGGCTCATCTCTTGCTACACTCTGCCTCACACTTTATGCTCCAGTGGTCCTAAACTACTTACATGCCCAAGTATAGCAACCTGTTATATGCTGTTATGTCTTTGAGTCTCTTGTCTGTCTGGATGCTATGCCATTTCCAATTCCTTCTTTTCCTGTTGAATGTATTTCAAGACACTGCTTACATATGTAGGTTAAATGTCAATAAAATTTTTACTTAGAAAAAAACGCTGCTCAAGTGTTACTTCTTTTCAGAAACCTTCCTGATCTTCACAACAGATGTAATCATTGCCAGCTCTCTACTTCTGTTCTTTGTATATATTTCCCCCCTTCTTTTAAAAATTATTGTCAATGTCATATTGCATTTCAAGGATCTGTGAGAAATCTGAGGGCTGGAATTGCTTTGTCCTTCTAGGGAAAGGGGTGGGGAGGGGTGATTATCCATCCCATAAAAGGACTCTGTGGAAGCTAATTGATCTGAACTGAATATGAAGGAGTCATGGGCTACTAGATTTGCAAGGGATTTGAGTTGAAGCAATGAGAAAATAGGGGTTCAGGAAGGCTGAGGCCAGTTACAAGTTTGTTTTTTTTTTTTTGGTAGTAGATTTAGCTACCTCATCATTTGTGATTTGTCTTTTAAAAAAAATTTTCTTTATTTCAATTTAAAAAAAATGACAAAATTGTGTATATTTATTGTTTATGACATGATGTGCTAAAATATGTATACATTTAGAAGTGGCTAAATCTAATTATTATAATTAACATATGTATTACCTCACATAGTTGTCATTTTTGTGGTGAGAACTCTCAAAATCTACTGTCTTAGCATTTTTCAAGAATATAATTTATTGTTATTAATTATAGTCACCATTTTGTACAATCGATCTCTTGAACTTATTCCTTCTATCAAACTGAAATTTTGTATCCCTTGACTAACATCTCCTTAGGTTCATCTATGTTGTTGCAAATGAAAGGATTTACTTTTTTTTGTATAGACTGAATAGTATTCCACTGTGTATATATACCACATTTTCTTTATCAGTTCATCTGTGTGATGTGTTTTAAGTTAAAATTACCATGCCTTTTTGAATGGCAGTAAATAAAGGAAATGATCCAAACACATGCTTACACACGTGACTGCCTACTAAACAAAAATATTGATTCAATAAAGATTACAAGGTAGATAATTAAAGGTCAATGAATACAATGTGACTATGGGCCTGTTGAGAGATATTTTGGTCGACAAATATTTGTGCAATACCTACTGGCTGCCAGGCACTCTGGGAAATACTGGAGATAGCAGAGATAATAGCCTGATGTGGTCTCTGAATTCCCAGGGTGTGCTGGCCAGTGGGGATTTCAGAAGGTACACAGGAATCTGTGATGGGCTGAGAAAGGAAATGTCATATGGGAGATGCAGGTTTTTATAAGATGGAAGCCCATATGCGGATGCCTCATGTGGACTTGGGGTCAGGGTAGGCTTTTCTGAGGAAATAAAGAAATACAAGGATTCTATTAGGCAAGACTTGGGGGTGTGGCATAGGAAAAGTGATAGAAGTGCATTTATCTCCCTCATCACACTGCATCAGAAATATTTGCTAAAATTTCTAGCTGGCATACATTCTGTCGTAGAAATTGCATTCAAATTCAATATGTGTTTGGTGTCTTACTCTAGGTAATTATCATTTGCAGTGTGTCTATGTACTGAAAGTAGTAAAGAGACTTGCATCATCCATACTTTGGATACCTCATTCAAAACAATTTTCAAAACATGCTTTTCCTTTATGAATATTTTATTAAGTTATAAATCGTCATTTAAATAATAAGAATACTAATTGACTCTTTTCTTCTCCAGCCACAAGACTTTAAAGGTAGCAAAGAAGAAGGGGGTTAGTTACTGTCATGGTCATTTGCTATGTGAAATTGAAATGAAAAACTTCACCATGCAACACTCAGAATTAAATTTTTATCTTTTTTCCTAGTTAGTTTCTTGTCTCTTACACATATGGAAATCATAAACTGACTTCAATTTTAATATTACAGTCACATTTCAGCTATCAACTATGCTAATATGTTTTATGTTATCCTATTAATGTAATAAATGATTCATTGGCCATGATTTCAGATGATGCATTTTACATGAAGAATATAAAAAGTAAAGTTAGAAGAAAAATGGTCATGCCAGCTTTGGAAGGGACCCGAGGAAGCACAATTTGTACAGGTCTAGCTTTCTGGGGCCAGCATCTCTTCTGCTCCCATCAGCTACGTTTTCTCTCTCTCCAGCCGCAATATTATTAGCTAAAACATTGTAGCAAAAAAGTCACGTTGGGTCTGTTTCAGTTATTGTGGTTGAATTATGCCTGTGGCTGCTAATCGTCAAGTTTATGGTAATACAAATTACATATCTAAACTAACCTATGCTTGATGTGTTTCTTGTCGTAAAGGGATTTAGGAAGCTCTTTTACTAGTTTTGCTTATGTTGACATTCAAGTCCTCCTTGCAGTCTGCTTTCCACGTCCACTTTGCCATTATAGGTGACTAACTTAGGACATAAGATGGCAGCCTACATCTGTACACAAATTCATGTATGGGAGAGAACTAGGTGAAAGTTCTGGATAGTTGCTGGCTCACAGAGTAGGCTTGTTTAGGACCTGAGGTCTCTTCTGCTTCTTCAGCACTCTGAAGTGTGATTGCTCTACAGTGTTGGAGCCCTTCATAAAAGGAACACTTTAACCCTTTGCATTTTTATATTTCTTTCCCCTGAAATGCTAATATACTTTTAAAAAGACTATTTGATTAAGCATAACTCATCTGGGAAATAAGTCGATGGCAACAATGTATTGCTATTTGGCTTTTCTCCAAATGGCAATTCCCTTTCTCCTAATTCTTTTAGAAATTTATCAGGGAACAAATAACACTTCCCTTAAGATATATCGAGAGGCTCTTGTTGGTGCTGAGAGTGTGTTGTAAAGTATTTCAGAAAATAATCCCCTAGTGTGAGAAGCGAGAAGCAACAATTTATTTCACTGGATGTCTTTGGATATTAAATGAGGATTAACTCCTGTTTCTCAGACCTATACCAACTGTGTGGGAAGAAAAATCAAGAGCCCTGAATAAAATGGCAGAGGTATTTTTCTCCATTCTTCGCCTAATTTCTCTCCTAAAAATCCAATTTTTCCAGTTCTCTGGTGTCAACTTTGACTTCCTTTCTGTGGGCATGGCTCTGTGAAGGTGGAGGGGGCATTCTATTCATGAGAATCTAGGTGGTCCCTACTGTTCCTCAGGACCCTCATGACATCTGTGAGTCCCAGAGCAAGAGTATAGATAGATACATACTGTGTGTCTAATCAAAATTATTTAAAGCTGAAGTCTTTAGATTAATTTAAATATTTTTGTTAAATTTTATTTAACATTTACCAGACTATTTGTAATTCTATTCAATATCCATTTAGTTGGCGATAGAAAAGGTGACTAGGTCATTTTATGGAGGCTAGCCTCGAAATCTCAGAATTCATGAAATGGGCATGCAGATTAGCGACCATTATGTTTATCATGATGAAGCATATGGATAAATACTTTGAAAAATATTTCATGCTAGAACAGGTAAAGTGGCATTATTGTATAGGTATGAAATCTACAGCTCATGTCTGACTATAGGAAGTTGGTAACATGATTGCAAAGTTTATCTCAAACTGTCTTATATTTAATAATAATATAGTTCTCTAATACTATAATTATAAATTTATAGATCTTATGGAGATTAAGCAAAATTCTCTATTCCTACAAATCATATCATGATTATGAATTAAATTTTAACTTAAACTTTTAACTTAACAGCTATCAACAAGGGGATTCAACTTTTCTGCATTTGGCATGAAAATGGAAAGGAAATATAAGGAAATATTGACATAAAAATAGTGTCTCAGGTTAGACCTTGAGACAGGAATTTGAGTGTGAGTAGTTTTATTTGAGTGATGATCCCAGAGAACATAGTTAGGAGGATCTGATGGTTAATTTTATTTGCTGACTTGACTGGGTTAAGGGATGCCCAGATAGGTGGTAAACCTTTATTTCTGGATGAATCTATGAGGGTATTTCAGAAAGAGATTAGCATCTGAATCAATAGACTGAGTAAAGAAAACTGCCCTCACCAATGTGGTTGGGCATTATCAAATCTGCTGAAGGCCTGAATAGAACAAAAAGGCAGAGGAAAGGCCAGTTGGTTTCCTATTTGAGCTGGGACATCTGTCTTCTTCTGCCTTGTGGTATTGTAATTCATCCTCAGATGTACCTGTTGTTCTACACAGCAGTAATAAAAAGAGAGGTCATGTGAGTCTGTGTAAAAAGAAACAAATCAGAATTTACAAAAGTAATTGCCTTATTTTATGAGGTTAGTTTATTTATTATTTGTTGAAATCTGGATTGTCTGTGATAGTCTAATTATTGACCATATACCAAAGTAGGTCAAATGACACATTTTGAATGCCATGTTCTTGATTTTGGAAAAGTTATGGTGATGTTTCAACTTGAACAGTATTATTTTTGAAAAAGATATCATTTCAATGACAAAGTACAATTCCCACTACTTAGGGCAAAATTTTGGCATTTTCTTTTCAACTGCAGAAGTCTGAATATGGCTTAAGAAAAGGGCAAATCTGCATGATGAAATTTAGCAGTGCCATTAAAATGCTGTAAGTCTGCTAAATAGTTTGTTCCTTTTCACTGTTGAGCCTTTCTAATAAAAAATTTTCAAAGAAAATTATAAAGATGATTAAAAATTAGAAAATATGACCCATCAGGGAAAAGTAAAAGAACAGACATTATTTGGCCTTAAGACTAAAGGTCATTTCATAATTGTCTTCAAGTATTTGCATAGAATTTACTCAAAATATAATATTCCACATAAATATCTTCACTAAGGAAAATCAAAGAAAAGATGGGTTGGAACTGTAGTAGAACTAATTTAATTAGATTATAAGGAAGAATTTTTGGAGGGACAGTAAAGGAACTTAAAAATTGTAATTATCAGTAAAGGAACTTAAAAATCGTAATTATCAACCAAGGGAAGTTTTGGGTCTTATATCGAGGGCTTTAAAATATAGGAGAGAACTATACTTGATGCTATCTTAGAGAAAAGGAATGAATTCTTATGATTCTATCCATATTTGTGACTCTTACAATCCATCCAGCCATTTTCAATCTTAACAAAAACAATTATTTCAATATCTACATTGCCTGCTGCAGGGTACTTTTTCCTGTGTGTTTCTAGTCATTTTATTTTATTATTTTTTAAAAAACCTTTTATTTTGTTTTTATTTTCTAGATTTTAGAAATTTTAGATTTACAAAAAAGTTGCAAAGTGTACAGAGGGTTCTCATATACTCCATACCTAGTTTCCCTACTGTGAAACTCAGCATTAGTATGTACACTGCATTACATTAATATGGTTCATTTGTCCCAACTAATGAAACGATATTGAAACATTATTATTGACTAAAGTCCATATTTTATTCAGATTTTCGTATATTTTACCTCCTGTCCTTTATCTCCACTGTCCCCGATCCTCAGGCCATGGCCCGCTACCGGTCCCTGGACTTTCAGGAACCGGGCTGCGCATCACCGCCTGAGCTCTGCCTCCATCCTTCCCCTGGCCCCCTGTGGAAATACTGTCTTCCATGAAACTGGTCCCTGGTATCAAAACGGTTGGGGACTGCTGCTTTATCTATTCCAGGATCCCATTCAGTATATCATATTCTGTTTAGATGTTATGTATTTTTAGATGTTTCTTGGTTGTGACAGATGCTCAGACCCTCCCCTCCCCCTCTTTTGGTGATGACCTTGACAGTTTTGAGAAGTACTAGTCAGGTATTTTATAGAATATGATTGAAGACTTTAAAATATGACCCATGGGGGAAAAGAAAAAAGAACAGACATTATTTGGACTCAAGACTAAAGACTATTTAGTCCTTTAGTTTGTCAGTAGGGATTTGCCTGGTTGGCATGTAGGACCATGGGCACGTGGCCTGCATGTTGGCATGCTGGTCTGTGGGGTCTGGATATCCACTCATCCCTGAGTCCAGGGGAGCATGGGCCTTGGCTCAGTGGCACATGAGGTTGGGGGGCTTGTTCCACTGGTTGGCACTTTGGGCTATGGGGGCTGGGCTACTGGATGGCTGGGGCTCTCTCCTCAGAGGTCACACTGAAGCTGCTACTGTGGGACCTCTTGAGCTCTGCTCAAGTTCCTTCGTGGGGAAGGGCACCCAGCTCTCAGACACAGACATGTGAGCGTGTCTACTCTCCCTACTTTCTCCCTGGCCTGCCGAGGGGTAATGTTGGGGCGGATGCAGTGAAGCCAATCCCTGTGTACAGTGAGACCTTTGGACCTGAGAGCTGAGAGTGGCATCAGCTGCAGCAACCTAGGAACTGAGGCCAGTGTGTCCCTGCTGAGCCTGCTCTCTGATGCATCTTCACTACACACTCTCCAAGCAGCTCCGCAATCGGCATGAAGGCCTGTGGTGGTGGTGGAGGGCCACTCACAGCTAGGGCTGCAGTGTCTGCACAGAGAGCATGGGGCCCTGGGGTTCTCTCCTTTATCCCTTCCCCACATGTAGGGGGCTCCCCCACATACCTTCTGATCTTGGTGAGTGGATCCCCCATCCTCATCTCCATCACTCTGAGTTTCTCGTGTTGGTTCTGTGATGACCTACAATGCTCTCTCCAAGAGGCTCCATCTATAGGTGAGCAGTTTTCGACCCTCTCCCTAGAAAGCAGCATGTGTGGGCTGCTTCTAGTTTGCCATCTTGGCCCCCAGAATAGTAAAGCTATATTTCAAAATGTATACATTTAATAAATTAAATACTAATGAAAATATAGAAAATAACAGAGAGAATTTCTTTCCATACATGAAAGCCTGGGACCCTTTTCCTCCAGATATTAAAAGACCACTAAAAACCATCTTCTGTTACAGATGATATTCAATATTGCATTGCAATAGTGAAGAGATGGAAAAAAGAAATGTAAATATTAAAAAGTATAAAGCAAATCATATTGTTTGAGAACAATTTGGGTATCTACATATGAATACATGATAATAAAAAGAAAAGCTATTGGAACAGAGACAATATAATTAATGTACAAAAGTTAAGGCAGGGCAGACTAGTTCTGCAGGTTTGCAGTAGTTTGGGAGTGAAATGAGGTTGGAATGGACTGCAGTGTGAACAGAAGAGAAGAGAAAAGGGATGGAAGAACATTTCTGAGAATAGTTAGTCTGGGTTTCAGGCGGAATATGGGACATAAGAAAAAGAAACTCTCACAGATGACTCCAAGGTTGCTGGCCTAAGCAAATGTTGGGGTGGAAGGGTGCTTTACTAAGATCAGGAAAACTGGAGGAAGACTAGTTTACTGTGGTTTGGAGCTGGAACTTAAGAGGGCAATTGTGGAAGTATTTTATTAGACACCAGTTGGACATCTAAATGAAAATATCAAGTAGGACGATATAGATATGCAGCTCAGAAAAATGGTCTGGGCTGGAAATAGCTACTATTTTAGATCTTGTGGGGAGCAGGGTTTGTGAGCTCCATCAGCAAAAAGAAAAGCAGAGTGAGAGGAAAAGGAAGCCTCCATAGGGTTTGTCACACATGACTGTACATTAACTAATGGTCTGTAAAACCTACAAAAGTGTTTAACCTTGTAGAATAGATTTAAACTGTATTTTCAATTTATTGGACAATATAGATTATTTTGATATGTTAGAAATGTTTTTCTTTATTTAGAGACCATCACGCTACTTGTGAGTATGACGCTATGCTATTAATGTGCTGTATAAATTAATTTAAACAGACGCAGTTTGTACCTTCTGTCAGATTTAAAATACTCTCCCCCTTCCTCTTCACACGTGGAATTAAAAAGCCAGAAGGGACCTCAAGTCCATTTAGCTCCAGCCTTTGTTTCTTGCCAGGATTTTGTGTGTAATATTTCTGACAAGTGGTGGTTGACATTTTGCCTGAGCACTGCAGTGACAGAACTCACATTCATAAGAAAGTTCATACAATTTTTGTATATCTTTAATAATTTTAAAGTTTTCCTTATACTGATCCAAAACATTCTTTCCTATATCTTCCAACCATGATTCTTATTTTGTTTTAAGGTTCACCGGATTATAAATCCTTCAAGTATTTCATGACCATTAGTGTGAGTTTTCTGATGCACTGTTATAGCTTCAGCTTCCAATGTGGCAGGTTTCTGAGTTCTGTCCAGTAATCTGCTTACTTCTGTCATCATTTCTCTAAAATGTGACGGCTTGAGTGAACCCCAGTACTCTGGATGTGATCTGAGCAGTGCAAATATAGTCTCACTGTGGTCCATCTGGTTTGGACACTGAATTTTTATTAATATAGCCCAAGATCACTTTAAGTTTTTTTTTTCAAGGTAGCTACATTGCAATATCATCTCATATTGGAGCTTGCAATCTATTAAAATCTTTTTATGTACCAGCTGCTAACCATGCCTGCTCCCTTTTGAACTAGTACATTTGATTTTTTAAACTTAATTATATGGTCTTGCTGTTACCCTGTGAAACTTGATCTTGTTAATTTGGCCAATCCTTTTAGCTAATCAAGAATGGTTCAGAGCCTGATTTTGTCCTCTAGTACATTAGTTGGTATTACTTGAAATTCTGTAAGCAAAGCTGACATTTGTGTTGAAGGCATTTTCATATATGTTCTTTCACTTAGCACTCACAACGCCAGGTGTGGTGTTTATGACAGGTCTTTTCGATCCCTGCAGGCAGGGTGGCACGTGATGAAGAGGAAAGTGGGATTGAAATTCCAGTCAACCGCATTAACTGCGCAGTCTTGACAAGTTCCATCACTCTCTTTGCTTCTTTTTCTGTATCTGTAAGACAGGAATAATAATGAGTGCATTGTAGATTTGTTGGGAGGAGAAAATGGAGTAATTCCCATAAACCACTTAGCACAGAGCCTGAACATGGTATGTCTTCAATAAATGTTAGCTTTTGGTTTTAGCAATCCCTTTCCGTTGAGGGAACTAAGATCTGACAGGTTTAACTCACTTTCCCAAGGTCACAAACCAATCAGAAAATGGATCAGAGCTTGATAGTTGATCTCTGTCAGCATGGAATTTAGTCCACAGGCACTAGAGTTAGAAATCATTGGATTTGAACTTTGCTCTTGTCATTTGCTACTTAGATGACCTTGGATCACTTACTTAAACCTACTTAACTTCAGTTTTCGTGTGTGTAGAGTGGAGAATTTAGTATCTCCATCAAAAATTCTTAGGAGAATTCAATGAATAACGTGCATAAAACTTATAATGTCTGGCTCTGCAAATGGTAATCCTCTTTTCTTTTCACCCCATAATCTACCTCTTTTTCTTCCACTAAAGCCGTGGGGTTTAAATGAGGTAAAATATACAGAATGACAAATAGAATACATTTGTTAAATAAGAGCTAATTTTATAACATTGGAATTTGAGGAAATCAGAAAAATTTGAGCGTTATTCCTGTCATATGGTTAAAATTAAATATTAATATAAACTAAGGTATTATCTCTACCTTCAATATTAATATAATTTCAAATTTATTTAATTTTAATTTTTATGTTTTAAAATGAAATGTTTCAGATTTAAAAATACGTAGCAATCTGGGATAGTAGAATCAAGTGATAGTTAAACTATATGGATCCTATGAAAGTTGAGGAGAGTGAGGGGAAAAAGTTGAGTGTACAGTCAGAAAGTATTTATGAAGACAGTTCCACTCAGGATGGGCTGTAAAAGGTGGGTAGGATTTGAAGAATTGTATCAGAATATGAACCCATGAAGAATAAGAAAGAAAACTGCTTCGCTTTTGACACATAGAGGCAGTTGCCAAATGAATGGGTTGGTGATGAGAAATAGACTTGAAAGGGAATTTGAACTTTATTGATTACATATGTACCTGAAAAAGACTGATTTACATGGATTTTAACGAAAATATTAAATAAAATTACATTTCTGCACACATTCATTTGGAAATACATTTCAACCCTGTTTCAGTTTGAACCCCACTAGAGTAAAGAGATTTAAGAAAACATCTTCAGTTTCTATTTTGGGTGTTAAGCCTACATGGAGGCAGGGAGAGACTGAGTATTATCACCTGTGCTACATTTAGTGAATGTTTACAACATACTGGGCACCATCCTGTGTGTACATTTAATGCTCACAGAGGCTCAGAGAGACTAATTTACTCAGGTTCACATGATATGTACATTATGGAGCTTAGATTAACAAGGATAATTCTATTTGAGAGACTCTGTGCTTGGTTATGCGGCTGTGAGAAAGATTCGCACCCACTGAGACAGACAGAGAGGAGAGATCACAGAGAGAAAACAAGATTTGAGATACTGTTGGGGTTGACTGAAGGTCAGTATCTGACCAATTCTCTGTTTGGGGCAGTCTTTAATCCAATAGTGATGGTATAATTCTTTTAACATAAAGTATCAAGTGTCCCTTTGGAATTTTTGCCATCTATGATGTATCTGCTGTGTTTGGTTTTGTACAGTACTTCAGATAGGAGAAAGGACAAGACATTTACACATAATAGTTATCCTGAATTTTTGTGCATGACTCTTAAAGCTCTTCTATTTGTGGTTGACTCTCCTCTAAAATGTAATTCAGTCCTCTCATTTTTGACATTTCTTGAGATTTTTTACTTTTGTGCTAATTTCCTTGTTTTCCCTTTCTGCCCTGCTGAGTCCTGGGCAGCAGGGTGAGAATTTGAGTTAGCACTGTGCACGAGCCAACCAGGTTGCTTGTAGACAGCCTGTCATTAGGGTGCCTTGAAAAAGGGCCTCATAGGGTTAGAAAAATCTATGTGGGTATAAAATGTGTTGCCTGGCAAGAGATGTAATCAAGATTTAAAAAAGCGAGAGTTTAAGGGAAAGGCGAACTTTCCCCTTGAACTAAACTCACTGCTTAATCAATGCCACACAGCATCTGTCTTCAGGTGATGGCTATGGGACTGGCTTCAGCCTCATTTCGTGTGATATAAAATGAAAATCAACAAGACCAGACCAAACAAAGCAAAACAGCAAACAAGGAAATGCAAAACCTATTTCTTCTCTGCTCTGTATTGAAGAGACATTGTGAACAAAGGTATCATTACCATTAACCCATATGAATAAAAACATAAAGACTAACCTTTACTCAGAAAACGAGCTTTTTTGGTTTGTAAGATTGTCTTGCTCCCTCTTGTAATGCCTTTCTGCATTGGTATTCTTTTTTTTTTTTTTTGAGACAGAGTCTCACTCTGCTGCCCAGGCTAGAGTGCGGTGGGGTCAGCCTAGCTCACAGCAACCTCAAGCTCCTCGGCTAAAGCTATCCTACTGCCTTAGCCTCCCGAGAGCTGGGACTACAGGCACATGCCACCATGCCTGACTCATTTTTTCTATATAGATTTTTAGCTGTCCAAGTAATTTCTTTCTACTTTTAGTAGAGACGGGGTCTCGCTCTTGCTCAGGCTGGTCTCGAACTCCTGAGCTCAAAGGATCCGCCCGCCTCGGCCTCCCAGAGTGCTAGGATTACAGGCGTGAGCCACTGCGCCTGGCCCTGCATTGGTATTCTTGATGGGAAGATATGCCTACAGTAATTTTCAGAGGACTGTTTGACAAAAATAGCATACTATAATAACTTTATTGGCCCATGGAAATCTGCAATGATTAATGAGTTTACAAGGAATTTACTAATTTGTAACATCTTAAAATGAATTGAATTGAATTATTAGTGATCATATAGTAATGTAAATAGTAATAGTTTTTTTGTTGATACTACATTACTTTAAGAAAGTATTAGTTTTATAACCGAGTTTCATTGATACCTGTTAATAATTAAAGTAACAAGCTGTGAAGAAGTATTTATATACTTCATCAGCGGGGATCTTTAATATCTGATGGGGCAAGATTTTGATGAAACAGCTGGTGTTTAAGCAATAATTTTCCTGATAAAAATGTTTCACATATCTGATGAAAAAGTCTCACATATAATTCTTATAAGGGACTCATAGCTTTTGTATAGTCAGAATACAGAGAACAGAAATAGTATGCAGATAAGTATTAGCAAGGGTGTGGAGAAAAGGGAAACTTTGAATACTGTTGATGGGAATGTAAATTGGTATAGTCATTATGGAGTTTCCTCAAAAAATTAAAAATAGAACTACCATATGGTCCAGCGATCTTACTTCTGGGTATATATCCAAAGGAAATGAAATCAGCATGTTGGAGAGATAGCTGAATTCTCATGTTCACTGCAGCATTATTCACTATAGCCAAGACATGGAAACAACCTAAGCGTCTACTGACAGCTGAATGGATAAAGAAAATATGGTACATATATACAGTGAAATATTATTCAGTTATAAAAAAGAAGGTAAACCTGCCATTTGTGACAACATGGATGAACCTGGAAGATGTTATGCTAAGTGAGATGAGCCAGACACAGATAAAATGTTGTATGATTTCACTTATATGTGGGATCTAAAAAAATCGAACTCATAGTACCAGAGAGTAGAACAGTGGTTGCCAGGGGTGGGGTGGAGATGCAGATGTGCTGGTCACAGTACAAAATCTCAGTTATAAGATGAATAAATTCTGGGGCTCTCATATACAGCATGGTGACTACAGTTAATAATACTGTACTGTTTACTTGAAATTTGGTAAGAGTACATTTTAAGTGTCCTCACCACACACATATAGAAATAAAAAAGGGTAATTATGGGTGGTGGTGGATGTGCTAATTTGACGGTGACAGTCAGTACACAATGTATACATATATTAAATCATCACATTGTACACCTTGAACAATTATTGTTGGTCAGTTAAATATTTAAAAAATAAATAACACAAATAGTATACAATTTAAAAACATGCATTAATAGCAAAATATATTTTATAACAATAGTGTATGCTCACTGAAGAAATTTTGAAAAAAGACAGAAAGACTAAGAAAATAAAAAATCACTGATAATCCCACCACTCAGAAATAAGATTTGTAATTTTTATTATGTTTGAAAATAATCTTTTCACATAATCTTCCAGTCCTCTTTTATTCTCAGAGCTATGTATTTTGTTCTCTATGAAAGGTAGAGAGTAACATGATAGATTAGGGTTAGGGTTCGGGTTCGGGTTAGGGTAACATGAGTAACATGATAGATATGCCTTGTTTTGAAGGAGGCCTGTACTATCAGAAGTAGTGAAATATAGAATGAGGGTGATATTCATTGAGGCTCCTCTAAACCAGAGCTATCAGGTCATAATTAATTTCTATTTTTATTAAATGAAAATGAAAGAAAAAAGTTAGTTTTTAGTCACCTATCTAAAAAATAAATCTCTCTCCTAAACAATCTTATTGTATATACTTGACTATATAATGCAGATCCATTTGTATGAGTGAAGCAAGGGGGGTCCAATGGCCAGTGAGATAACCAAAGGGAAAACTGTTTTGCAGGAGTTAGTTACCTTTAGCAGCGACTGTGATTCATACAACTTAATTCAAGCATTAGTGTCTGGGTGACAAATGAAATCATTTGGATGTGCTATTCGGAATGGCAGACCCAAAAGGGTAACAGAGAGCTTCTTTTAGTATAGTTTGTGACTTTGAACAAGTTAATCTTCAGTATTGGGGAACTTAATTTCCATATATGGAAAAATAGTGTTAATTAGGATTTGTATTGCATTTACAAATTGAAAGAATCAAGGAAAGATATTTCGTAAAATGCTTTTGCTTATCTGCCACCTCCTTGTATTTTTCCTGTCTGAAATGTATAATTTGTAGAACAATATTGTCTAAATCAGAGACTTTGTTTAATGTTAAGTGGGATAAAAATATAGTAAATCATTCCTGAGACAGTTTAAAAGTATTGAGATGGTCTAATTACATTATACGAATAATTTAAGTGTGGCTTTTTCTCTTTAAACAGTATATCTTTGGCCAGAAGCAAAAGTAAGTATCCTGTAATGTAAGTGGGTCTTATATAATAGATGAATTCTGAAGATTAAAAAAATAATATCAGGACGGAGTACCTTCTTTCACCCTGTCCATTCTTTTTCCTTTCATTGGTGAACTAAGGTCTTGGAGTAATTTAAAAAAGCATGGGATTGAGGTCTTGTTGTGTAAATTCAAAACAAGAATAAATGTAATCTTTCCCAGTACCTATTTTAACTTGCCTTTTGTTAAATTACAGTCAGAAAACAAACTCTTTTGGACAGAAGAAAAGTGACAAAATTATATACCTACAGTTCCTACTCTTTCCAAAAAAAATCTATTCCCTAAAGTTAAATTATGATACAAAAGAATAACTTTACATATGTTCTTCACATTTTAGTGTGATGTGTCTAGAAGTTATTGCAACAACACTAATTACAGGATTGCAGGGGGCTTTTTGGCAGTGAAGAGTTACATTTGCAAAAATAGGCCAAACTCGCTTTGTCAGTCCTATCCCTTGAAAAGAGACTTAGCCTGATTATGTTAAAATAATAACTTTTCTAAAATAAGTTCCAAAATGTCATTTCTTTAGACAGGAAAAGGTTTATGCCTTGGAATGTATGGCCATGTATATGTATATAGTCATGAGTCTCTTAGCAACAGGGATACGTTCTGAGAAACGTGTTAGGAGATTTCACCCTTATGTGAACATCACAGAGTATACTCACTTATACAAACCTAAATGGTATAGCCTACTACATGCCTAAGCTATATGGCATAACCTATTGCTCCCAGGCTACAAACCTGCATAGAATATTACTGTACTGAATGCCGTAGGCAATTATAACACCATGGTAAGTATTTGTGTATCTAAACATTTCTAAACATAGAAAAGGTACAGTGAAAACACAGTATTATAATCTTATGAGACCACTGTTGTATATGTGACCTCTCCTTGACTGAAATGTCATTATGCTGCATATGATGGCATATATATATTATATACACGCACATATATACACAATGTGTACATAAGTATATGTTCATATATGTGTTCAGATTATATATATCTGAAATTAAAATCATGATTAACAGTGTCATATGAGGATCCAATAGAATCTTTTCCAAGTTTATCTCTTCCTATTTCTTGGGCGAGATTGCTAATACATCTACACCTGCCTATCTAATACATCTGCACGTGACTTGATTTACCTCCTTCTAGAGCAATCCAAACCATGTCTCCACCTATCTTCCCACGTGCCTCTTTTCCTTCTTTTCAGTGTAAGTCTCTTGCTTAACCCAGATGACTGCTCTGCTTCCCTTCAAGGAAACATTTCTGCTGCCTAAATTTTCTGTCTCCCCAAATGCCCTTCTCTTCTCCTTCAGGTCAAAGTTAAATCTCTTTTTAAAAGCTGTCCCAGGGATTTTATTGTTCTCTGCACTTTATAACACACATTATTTGTATCATATTATAATGTAATAGAAATATTTTTTAGTTAGTAGGTGTGCAAGAACCCGAAGGCATCAGGACACAATATTGTGTACATAGAACCATTACAACTATGTATAGAAAAATGCATAAAAAAGGGAACTGAGAAAAGGATTATGTTGATTTAATTTTTGTATGTATATGAGTGTGTGTGCATGTTTGTGTATATATATGCACATGTGTATATAGGTATGTGCATGCATATATGTATATAGATATAGTTTTCTACAATAAGCATGTATGTTCAGAGGAAAAAGGAAACTCCCCGAACAAAGTTTAATCACTCAATCATGTTATTTTATACAATAGCAGTAGGCAGTGTATTTTTTTTTTAAAAACTCAATGCAAAAATGAAATACTTTTTGATGAAGTTTCAAGAAAGCAAGTTGGATGTTTTCATTAATATTGTTTCATTTCGGTGAAATTAGGAAGCTTAATTTCTACAAAGATGATTATATCTACTTTAAAGAGACAATGTTTTGTTTCCATAATCTGTGACTGGTTGGGTAAAAAACAGTTTACTTTAATCTCACGTTGACTCTTTCCGGGGACTTTAGGTGATGGGAAGCCTGCAATCCTAGTCTCTGCCAGCTCCTCCCTGCTATCAAGGGTGAGACATGGAGGGACCTCGGCAAAGCATATTGATGAATCTTTGGGTATGGAAAAGCAGCTCTGGAAATGAGTAGCAGGTGGAATGTAAATTGTTCTGCATAATAAAGTGAGAAGATGGAGCTTCTGGAAGGGAATTCAGAAAACAGAGAAGCTGGGAGGTGTGAGGGAGAGTCTGGAGGCTCATTGCTTTAGTTGACAAATATTTATTGAGTTCCTAAAATGGACTAGACACCGCTCTAGGTACTGGAGATGCATTGGTACACAAAATGAATAAAAATCTTTGCCCTAGTGGAGTTATTATACTAGCAGGCAGGAGGCTGGAGCCTGTGAGATTTTTTTTGTGAGGTTGGGGGCACTAGAGAACTTTTAAGACAAGAGATGTCTACTATTCAATGTTGTTTTATTCATTGCCATCATGTAACGCCGCTTTGCCCCTGAATTTCTAGCAAAGGTCCAGTGCTTACAAATGCCATGTGTAAAAGACTAGGAGTTATGTTTGGGGTTGAGACTAACCAGGGAAGAAAAGAGATGAGGCAAGGGGGCTGGCAGCTCAGCCAAACACCCCATGGAGTGTGCCCAGTGCTGGTGCTTATCAGTAGCAGTCCCTTCTGCCATGCCCCACGTTCCCCTGCTGCAGTGATGTGCTGAGCCCTCCAGGGGACAAAGCTGCATGGCCCATGTGTATCACAAAGCAGAGAAAAGACAGCCCTCTCTGTCTTTTATGTTCTGAGCTGTTGGAGAATTGCCCAGCCACCTTGCCTATACAGAGAGATTTTTCAGGGCTTCTAAAAAATGGCTGTTTCGATTTTAATTTATAACTTCTGTCCCTTTATCTCTTCTACTTAAAACTTTTCAATGGCTTTCCAGTGCCCTCAGGATACAGGCCCAAATCCTTAAAACAAGATATAAGAGCCACATAATGCAATGCCCACTGACCCCCACTTTGGCCTTACTGGAGTTGAGCATCTCAAATGGATCCTCATGGGCTTTGCACGACTTAATCTCCATCCCTTGCTCCAGGCTCCTGCTTGGTTAAATCTCAATTTAATTGTCTCTTCCTCATAAAAACTTCTTTTGACTTTCTTAGATTAGGTCTCTCTCTTAGTCACTTTGGGCCAATGTAACAAAATAACTTAGGGAAATTTTTATAAACAGCAGAAATTTATTGCTCATAGTTTGGTAGGCTGGGGGGTCCAAGATCAAGACACCAATAGATTTGGTGTCTGGTGAGGGTTTGCTCTCTGCTTCAAAGATGGCACATTGTTGCTGCGTCTTCACATGGCCCAAGGGGCCACGAATCTCCCTCGAACTTCTTTTATAAGGATAATAATCCCATCTGTGAAGGCGGAGCCCTCATGACTTAATCACTCCCCAAAGCCCTCAGCTCTCAATACTATCGCATTGGGTATTAGGTTCCAGCATATGAATTTTGGCAGGATAGCAACATTCAGACCATAGCAGTGTCCCTGTTGAACGCTCTTCCAGCACCCCGGCGTCCCTCACATATTGATTCTACTTGTGGCTTGCTGTTTAGTGCCTAGCCTCTGTGTCAGATCTGAAGTTTCGATAGGTCAGTAGCTATCCTCTTCTTGCTCATCTTTATGTCCTTAGAGATAAGCCTAGTACACAATAGGAGCTTAGCAGTGCAGACAGGAGTCTCCAGGGGCCTGGAGACCAGTTAGAATGGCATACTCTAGGCTTTCCTCGCAATCCACTTCCTTTCCCAGTGACCAAGGAGCTTTGTGCTGGGCAAGCTTATGTCTCCTGGGACAGGTACACTCCCCAGAGGCCCCTTACTGCTGCAAGGTTATAGATTTTCATCTGGCTTGTATGGGCTCAGAATGGACCTTAGTTTAGAGCAATCCATTTGTTAACATTCGGTAGCACCCCCCCCCACCCCCACAGGATGCCAAAGAAAATATACAGATAGCAAATAAGCATATGAAAAGATGCTCCACATCATATGTCATCAGAGAAATGCAAATTAAAACAACGAGATACCACTACACACCTATTAGAATGGCCAAAATCCAGAAAGCTAACAACTTATAATAAAATGCTGACGAGGATGTGGGACAACAGAAATTTTCATTCATTGCTGATGGAAATGCAAAATGGTACAGCAACTTTGGAAAACATTTTAGCAATTTCTTAAAAAACTAAACATACTCCTACCATACGAAATCATGTTCCTAGTATTTACCCAAAGTATTTGAAAACTTATGTCCACACAAAAATCTGTACATGAATGTTTATAACAGCCTTTTTCATAACTGCCCAAACTTGGATAAATAAACTGTGGTATATTCAGACAATGAAATATTATTCAGCACTGAAAATATGAATTATCAAGCCATGAAAAGACAGGAAAGAAACTTAGATGTATATTGCTAAGTGAAAGAAGCCAGTCTGCAAAAGCTACACGCTATATAATTCTGACAAATGACATTATGGAAAAGGCAAAACTACAGAGACTGTAAAAAATCAGTGGTTATCAGGAATTGGGGGAGGGAGGAATGAATAGTCAGAGCACAGATGATTCTTAGGGCAGTCAAACTATTGTGTATAGTGCTATACTTGTGGATATATGTCATTATATATTTGTCCAAACCCATAGAATGTACCACACCAAGAGTGAACTCTAATGTAAAACTATAAACGTTGGGTGATAATGATGCGTCAATGTAGTTTCATGGATGGTAACACATGGCACTCTGGTGGGGGATGTCAATAGAGGGGGAGGCTCTGCGTCTGTCGGGGGGCAGGGGTACATGGGAAATCTCTGTATTTTCTTCTAAATTTTGCTGTAAACCTAAAGCTGTTCTGGAAAACAATGTCTAATAATAATAAAAAAAGACCCAAACAATTCAGGATGAACACAAGGAGATAAAAACTAACCACAGGAGACCAACAGCTCTGGGAGACATAGTCTCTGACACTCACTGATTTGTTTTACTATTCTTAGGGCAAGGAAAGTCAATGTTTTATTGTAACAACTCTTATAACTTTGGCCTTGAGATTGTTAGTGTGTGAGTGAAAATTACTTATATTCAATTGAGGCCCTGAGTTGTGTCACGTATGCAGCTTCCTTTACCTACTTTATTTTTCCCAAATTCTAGTACTCAGTTTGATACATGCTGTTCTGTTTATTCTTTGCAGAACTGACTTCAAGGGTGTCAAACGCTTCTGCTCCTCCTTACAGCTCACAACTGCGCCTTCCCTTGATTTCTACATCTCTTTTTTTTCTTGCTTATTGCCTCTGCCTCTCTGCCAGAGCTCAGTAACACGTCCCTGGGTCTTTTATTTTTATTTTATATTTTTTATTTTTATCAGCTCACATTCCCACAGAGAGCTTGTTGTCATTTTTATTTAGATTCCGGCCTTGACTCTTATCCAGTTTCCTATCAAAGGCTTCAGTATCCTTGGGGACCTAAGAGGCAGAGTGAGGAAAAGCCAACTGTGGGATGTTGCTTCGGCTGTACAGTGAAGGGCCCTTGTCTGTGTGTCTAGTGAGATCTCCACGCCTGTACTTTTAGTTTTACCTACTCACACACTGGCAGTCACGCTGGGCTCTAATTTGGTGGGCGATATGTACTGACAAATAGAAAAACATATTTACATCAAATCCTTCCTTCTTGTCATCTCATAAATTTCAACAAAGTGTGTGAAACTAGGTTCTGGTTACAAAACAGTAATTTGGATTAGTCTCTTTTTACCAAACACTCACATCCCATGTTATATCACTTCTTTTTTATATTCACTATCAGGCCACGATACATATGCCAATTAAGCTTGTAAAAATTGAATTTGAATTGAATTATTTTATCTTGTACAGAGATATTTTCCTGGAGCCATTAACCTATAGGAGAGAAAAAAATTAGGAAAGTTATACACTTCGTTTTGGAAATGGATCACGAAATCTAATTTGAATAACAACTTTAAGAAATTACATGCTGTTCTACTTGATGTTATACAAAAGCTTTGCGTCTTCTCCTTGTTGGCCACTTCCGTTGTCATGGCAACAAACGTGATTTTCACAGATGCAGCAGTGCATTTGCTGAACAGGAAGATCAGGCCATTGTTTATGAGAATAAATGCTTAAGAACAGGTGTCATGAACATACGACTCATTGTTAAACTCACTAGAAAAAGAGCAAAATGGAATATTGCTATCACATATGATCAGGAAAATGTTAGAAGAAAAATGGAATAAGTATGACATGACACTTGAGCATACAGAGCTTTTATTTGTGGGCTAATGCAGTATATAGATATGGAAATACATAGAATATAAACATAGGGTCATCGAAATTTAACACTGGAAGGGACCTTAAAGATAATCTAGAGTAAACTCTTAAGTTTCTCTAATGAAAAAAACCAGATAGGATTATTTTTCAGCAAGCTGCATGTGCAATTTCTTATGGGAAATCAATGAACACTAGAAATTTATGTTGCTATCAGGAGAAATGCAGAGCTGATATAAGTAGACATCATATGGTTTCAAAGTCACCTCCTTATTAATGAAATAAATATATTTTCTCTTAATATCAGAGAAGCTTGATTGGAGTACATGGTTTTATGGTTATGCACCGTTACATCTAGGGAAGTAATCCCAATTGAGCAAAGTAATTGAGTTTTTAATACAACTTTTTCTTGCATATGTGAGATAACTAATTATTTCTCAGTGAAAATGAAAGTGAAGTTGAGTTAAATTATGTTATTCTTTAAGGTGTAAAGAATGACTCCAAGCTAAAGAGTGGTTGCTGATAACCATTTAAACTCTCTTATTCATCATTAAAAATCATCTCATAAAATGCTCCTTTTGGAATTATTTGACAATAAATGGGCAGGGTAAGGGTCTTCCAATTTCAAGAGAACTCAGAATTTAGGTGAAGTGGTAATGAATAGTTTGTGAACCAGCAGTAAATCTGCCTGCAGCATTAATAATGTCCCTGGAATACTGTGGTATTTCTCTTCTCACAATGCGATTATTGTAAGGTTGTACTTTCAGCAACTTCTCTAAGGTTTAATCTTTTCCTTCTCTAACATTTATAAGACATTTTCAACATACCAGCTCCTATTAGATTTGTCAGTTTCGGAAAGTAAATGATATTTTCCTGTCAATTGCCGTTACAGAATTCTATCAGCTGTTTTGGCATTATTTCCAAGAAAACTTTTTCATTCTAAATGTGTAGAATTTCCTCTTACTAATAAAGATGAGGACAAAATTGATATATTGATTGTAGGATCAGATTAATTTAAATAATAGGATCCAATTTTTAGCTATACAAACCAACAGGAATGTATGTTTAGGAGCTTTTCATATTGTTTTGGATCAATGGAAAAACTTAATTTAAAAGAAATTTATTTAGTATATGG
Source organism: Avahi laniger (assembly GCA_963575035.1). NCBI lineage: Eukaryota > Metazoa > Chordata > Mammalia > Primates > Indriidae > Avahi > Avahi laniger. Next base: position 1,753 of record CAUYSK010095818.1, on the reverse strand, counting down.
AGTCATTGCCACCAACTGAAATTTTATTGTGGAGGGTAAAGTTGATGTGAAAGACGGAGAAAATTTTGGACTGTGATATAACTATATAATAAAGAAGTTTGTATGATTTAATACTGTGTCAATTTTGACAGCAAATATTTAGTTGATGGGTAAATTAAAATGAATAACTCAATTTAGTATAAACTCTAAAAAGGCCATCAATATTAATGAACTAAGACTCTATATCAGTCATAGGCATGTCAATAATTATATGGTTAGCTTAGCACACAATTCTAAAGATTTTAAGCTGGTGAAAAGAAATAGTTGTGTGTGCCTGAGTACATGAGAACCATGTACACACAAAAGGCAATAAAATGTAGTTGTTAAAAGAATGAGCTTTGGAGTCAGCGTTACTAATTCCAGCTTGCACACTTGCCTATCTAAAATTTCAGGTAAGTTACTTAAACTCCCTAGGCCTCAGTTTCACTGCTGTGAAATGGAAATAATAATTTCTAACTCATTGAGTACCAATGTGATAAAAAGTACTTTGTACATAGCAGGTACTCAACACCGCTGATAATGATTACTATTTTGATAGTAATTATTACTCATTTTCATTTTAATAAAAATACTTTTGTTCTAGGAAATAAACACAGAAGAAATATAACTAAGATGCTGAAATTTTTAAAAATAGACTCTTGGATTACCATATAGATGCTTATTGTAACCCTTATAAAATGAGTACATTATATCCTTTATGGTCTAACAAATCTTAATGTGTCATTTGTAAATTTACCTAGACAGTGGCTAAGAAAGCATTTTGGGTGGGTCAAGTGAGTTTCCCAGAGTAGTCCTGGATAACAGGCCCCTGTTACAGCGTGGTGTCATTTCTTTGAAGCAATTGCAGTCTTGGCTTCCAGACTAGAATACTCCTGTCTGGATTGCTGACTACACCCAGTGGTGTGCTGGTTAAACTGTCTCTCCCAATGATCACAGAAACAGTAACAACGACAGCAACAAAAGACCACACTTGGAGCATTTGTCCATTTTCATAGCATAAATACTTCCAGCATGGCTGATTTCAACAGTAATTCCTAAATGTTTAACAATCAGCTCTTCAATATGAACCAACTCCTGCATACCACTGCACAAATTCTATTCTGCCCACACCAGTTACAGATTTCTTGACCACTCTAGTGAGCCTATTTCTGTCTGCTGTCACAAACTTGTTGCCCTACTCTGCCTGTGAGGCGGTGAGAGACAGTCTTACAGTGCCATAATGTGTCTCAATTTGAGAAGCAAATTAGATCTTTCTTTCCAAATTTAAGGTCCATGGAAAAATTAACAACATTCCTCTTATTGGAATGATAAAATGAGTACAAGTGCTTGGACACAAGCTAGGTGGACACATGTAAAAGAAAAGATCAGTTGATTACTTTTTTGGATCTTACATGATCATGGGTATGCACGAAAATATAAAAGTAAAGACATGATTATACATAAAAGGTTTCCTTTGGATATTTATGATTCAGGGAAGAAAGCAATTTATCTACATAACTAGACTCTCTACACACAGGCACACATACAATATCTATCTATCTATATCCACCTATCGATCTATCTATCTATCTATCTATCTATCTATCATCTCTCTTCATGGTGTCCTTGATAATAATTAGATTAACTATAAAGACAGAACTTTGCCAATGAGGTAGCTTTATAATTCTTTATTTTTTTATTTTTTATTTTTTTTTATTTTTATTTTTTGAGACAG
>CAUYSK010095817.1:0-15055 GCA_963575035.1 Avahi laniger | reverse complement strand
CTTGAGTGCAGTGGGGTCATTGTAGCTCACCTGAAACTCCTGGGCTCAAGCGATCCCCCTGCTTCAGCCTCCCAAGTTGCTGGGACTACAGGCCCCACCCCCCACACCTGGCTAATTTTTTCTATTTTTTGTAGAGATGGGTTCTCGCTCTTGCCCAGGCTGGTCTTGAACTCCTGGCCTCAAAGCGATCTTCCTTCCTAAGCCTCCCAGAGTGCTAGGATTACAGGTGTGAGCCGCTGCGCCTGGCCTGAAGCACAACTTTTTAAAACTTAACAGTATATATTGGAAATCTTTCCATATCAGTAATTAGAGACCTTTTTTAAATAGCTGTAATTTTTTTTTTAGCCAGTTCTCTATCAAAGGGCATTTATTTGGACTGCGCCCACCGTTTTGCTTTTTAAAGCTAACTTATTCCCTAAAAGACCTTTCTTCAATTTAGCATGACTTCAGCTCTCCAACTACACCCACCACCTTCAGTATGAGCGTTTCTCTCTTTTGTTTAAGTATCTGGGTGCTCACCCAGTGTTTATTTCCTTCACTAATTAAAATTAACTCACCAGCACATTTACACATTTATTATTTTGCCCCAACATCCCCAATAATGTCACCACCTTGAGCCGGGATATCGCCACTTAGTAAGGACCTAATAAGCACATGGTCAGCAAAAGAGTAACCCCATCCCTGTTTTAATCTGCATTTCATAAGTATTTATATACTCTTTTTATACCTGGAGATAAATAGAAGATTTCTGTGTTTGATGGTTTTAACTTTTATATCAATGTATTTTTGTGTGTTGGTAACAAGATCATGTGATACTAGAAGAGAATTGGCCTCATCCTCAAAATATGGTGTTCTACACATAGTAAATGTTTGGCATTGACTGTGTGTAAGTATCTGTGTGTCGGTCTTTGCATATGCGATTCTCAAACTGGAGTTTTAGAACTGTTCGATCCCCTTTCTTCTCTCCAGAACTATCACTGGCTCTCTGCGACAGAACTTCCAGGCAGCCTTTCATGAGGAAATTGTACATTTCTCCTTCATTCCTCACTCCCTTCTTCCCATGCATCCATTCTTCCTTTCAGTGATTCTGTGCCTAGTATGTGCCAGGCACAAGGCATATCCATAGTGAATAGCACTGCATGTAGCTCTGCTTATTCATACAATTTTCATTCTAGTAGGGAATATAGATTTTAAGTGAATAATTATGTGAATAATTAACTGATTACATTTGCAAAAGTTTCCCAGTTCACAGTTAATTATTTTTTTCCCCTCTACCTCAGCAACATTTAGGGGCATAACTGGAAAGTCATCTCTGAGCTATTGAAATGGTAGATATACACATTTGTTTCAGCCCAGTATGTGCAAATAATATATAAGTAAATAAATTAGTATCTAAATGAGCTAATACAGTGATGTTTTAGATCAATAGCTTGATTGGAGCTAGAACCTGTTTTAATTTGTAAACAAAAAAATATGATGTGAGACTTGACACTTTTTTGTAAACAAAAATATCTTTATTATAGTCTATCTGATAATTCCATTATCTGAAGTTCTTGGAGGTTTAATGCTACCGGTTATGTCTGCCGACCCTCACTCGAGGTGGATCGTTTCCTTGGTGTTTGGTTATTTTGGACTGTGAGCACTCATCTTCAGCAGACCTTACTGTGGGACTTTGTGCAGCCTGGGTGGAGGACGAGTCTCTCAGAGGTCTTTGCTTTCTGCCACGTCTCCTGGGATGATCACTAGCCTGAGAACACTATTTATGTCAGTTTCTCTTCATGGAGGTTCTTGAGCGACTCAGAGAAGATAAATTGAACCCCACATCAGTGTGTGGGCAACTCCCTAGGTATAAATTCTCAGGGGAGATTTCTTTTTTTAACCCCTTTTATCCAGAGCCCACAGCAGAAATATAAGTGTCCATATTTTCACTCTGCTGGTGGATGGACGTTTTCCTAGACCTTTTCCCTAAGAGTATAACATTTTTTTGAATCCTGGATTTGTGGTGTTCTTAGTTCCAGTTTTGGGGCTCAGCCTCAGATGGCCTAAGGCTTCATTTTTCTGTTCCTGCATTATCTCTCAAACCTTGTTGCTCATGAAGTTGAGGGTGAGTATCTGGAAACATACAGCAGGGTTTTTTGTTTATTTTATTTTTTTTAATTTCAGCATATTACGGGGGTACAGATGTTTAGGTTACATATATTGCCTTTGCCCCACCCGAGTCAGAGCTTCAAGCGTGTCCATCCCCCAGGCGGTGCGCACCACACCCGTTAGGTGTGAATATTCCTCCCCCCTCTCCCCCCTCCCCATACAGCAGTTTGGTAGTCCCATGATATCCAAGTGTGGGATCAGTGGGCTAGTATTTTGTCTTTTTTTTTTTTTTCTTTTCTTTTCCAGCATGCCCTGGATTATAAGAGCAACGACTCCTACTCCAGGGCAGCCGCGCCTCATTCACAGGCTGACTGCTCCGGCTCCCAGCTCCTCTCTCGCTTTTGTGCCCTAGGCATTCTTCTTTGTTGCAGGCGTAGCTTTATGTTTAGAAGGATGTGTGTTCAAGGGGGAGGGGGGAGGAGGGGACGGGTATATGCGTACACAAAGAGTGCAGTGCGCACCACGCAATAGGATGGACATATTTGAAACTTGGACTGAGGGGCGGGGGGCAAGGGCAACACACGTAACCTAAACTGTACCCCCATATTATGCTGAAATAAAAAAAAAAAAAAGATGTGTGTTATATGTTACCTAGCATTCCTAGGCATTCTGTTTTCAAAGGGTGCTTCAAGTGCTATTGTACGCCTCTGCCAGAAATAGAAGTGCTCTTCTGTTTTCATATTGGTGTTTAAAATTATTTTAACATAGAGCTATTTTTCTGCACAGGAGCTTGAGCAGTCGGCTAAAGAGCAAGACAAAGAGTCAGAGAAGCAACTTCTACTCCAGGAAGTGGAGAATCACAAAAAGCAGATGCTCAGGTAGGCAGGGCCTGGCCTCCTGCCAGTGGCCTCTGCCGGGTCACTCGTTCCCTGTGAGGCCTGTGCGTGTGTTTGCCTAATAAACCTGCTTAATGGGGACTTAATTATATCATTTACACACAGGCAGAATGTTTTCTCTAGATCAGTAATTCTTGAATTGGGGCGGGCGGGTGAGGGATAAACAGGACCCCTGTGGACAGGTGGAGCTGTGCATAGTTTACAGAAGCGTATTTAACATTGTGCTGTATTTTATAGTTTTAAAACAAAACAAAAAATATGGTTGCTTTTGTAATGCAGGGTTGTTTTTATCTAAGGATAATTACTACCAGAAAAAGTCCACTGAAAAAGAAACTACTTAAGTTGGACCAAAATTTAAAAGGTTTCGAATGGGATGTTATCTGAAAAAGTGAAACAAAAAAATGTAAATAAGTGTATGTTACGTTAAACAAAATTGAGGTTATAATTGCAGCTGTGTGATAATCCTTGATTATATAACTGCAGCTATGTGCCATTTCTTTTTTTTAAGTGTCTAATTGAAGTTATGCCATTTCTCGATATTGAATTGGGAGAGGTACACCTTTTCTAACAGAATTGCCTGACAACATGAAATAGCATCTCTCCTGTCACATTTGACTTTGGCACCTAATTATAAAGAGAGTTGTTGTTCCAAATATGTTTGAGGGCTCCATCGGTTTTCCCGGTCATCTGGAGTCCAGATCATTCTCTTCATCATTCTCATCATCCCCACAGTTTTCCCTTTGCCCCTGTTCATTGGTCCTCCTCGGCCAGAGCTGTATTGTCTGTGGCTGTGCTTGTGAGCATTTCCTCAGCGCCATCCGCCCTGACAGCCGCTATGTGGCAAAGACACGGCCCGGTGACCCCAGTGTCAGGAGGGAGGCCGTGTGCGTGGCAGGCGGTGTTCCAGTGCCTGGCCCATTAGCGATTACTTTGTGTTATGACGGCTTTTGCTTTCCTGAGCCACCAAGCATACTCGGATTATAAACACTGAGTACAGAGGAGCCCTTGTGTAAGGCACGGTAAGTCGTAAAGACACACTCAGCCGAGCATGGGTTTAGAGCTGGGAATGGCCATCCATGAAGTGGGAGCTACGGGCAGAGGAGAGAAATTAGTACTTTGGCAACTGCGTTGTGCTTGCCTGGGTCATCGTGCTTGCCACACCATACACGAAGCGTCTGTGTGCTTGTCTTTCTCCCCAGTAAACGTGAGCCCCTTAAGGGCAGACACTGCCGCTCCTTCATCCCGGCATCCCAGGGCCCCACAGAACTCCCTTGCAAACAATTTGAAAATGTAACTGATTCTTTCAGAATGGCAAGTGCGAAATGGCAGAGCAGATGCTGTTTAGGCATCAGAGAGCCCATTTGAAGACCTTCAGCATAAAGGTGCTGTTAGAAGACCACCCTGGCAGCTCATGTACTCTGTTCTAATTTTAGCGTATTTCCAGGGATTAGCACGATCGGTTTAAGCCGGCTGCATAAGAGTTCTGGAGCATAGGTATGATTCTCAGAGGGACGCAATTAGCTTTTTTATAATTTATTGACGAAGGCTGCATTGCTACACCCAGGGAGCTATTACATTTCATTTGTCGCTCACAAGGGAGCTTCGGTAAAGAGTATAAATAAACCATGTCAGTCAGGGCCCTGCTAATACAGTATGTTTGTGGTGTTCATGACTGGTCTGTGGTATGTAAAGAACAGCAAACTTTGAAGAAATATTGAGAAAAATTGGCTATTGTGATCTTCTTTACTTCCTACCACATATGCTAATCGAGCAGCTGAGAGGCCAGAAACGATGTTGTAGGTACTGGAGGTACAGAGATGAGTGGTCATAGTTCTTAAGGAACAGCACCAGCCAGGACACGTGTGCCCAGCTGGGAAGTCTGGCTGCTGCCCGTAAGTCTGGAGCCCTTGTGGGGCTGCGCACAGGGAGTGGCCGTGAGGGGAGAGGGACAGCCACAGAGCATCCTCGGGGTCAGTTGAGAGGCGTGGGGACTGAGTGAGGGCAGTTGCTCACCTCTTGGGTCACCAAGAGGAGGAAGAGGCAGGAGGTGGGGTGGAGTCTGAGGGCTACTCCTGGGGGACCTTCCCTACTGCTCCTTTGCTGGAAGGAGCTGCAGTGATTTGAACTAAGGAACTGGGGGAGTCGACAGAAACTTACACATGACCCTTCTGATTCCAGCAATCAGACCTCATGGAGGAAAGCTAATCTCACTTGCAAAATTGCAATCGACAATCTAGAGAAAGCAGAACTTCTCCGGGGAGGAGAGCTCTTAAGGCAAAGGTACCTGTTCTTTTGTCTTTCTGGGCTCTGATAATAGAACAGATAACAATTGGCAAGATGTAAAACCCACTGCAGGAAACCTCCTCTTGTTTTCAGCTTGGTATTTAATTTTATTTTCTAACTAATTTTTTTTTGAAGTTTGAAAGAAATGCATATTTATTTGTAGTAAATTGGTAAAATAAAGTATGAATTACAAAGTGAAAATAAGCTGTAGTATTATTACTCGTGAGCATTTTGGCATATTGCCTCCTCGTTTTTTCTTCTTCCGTATTTTTCACAAAGTCAAAATCATACCATATATAAAATTTAGTATTCTACTCTTCCAGCACAAAGCTTGCCTATTTTTTAAACTCAATTTAAACAGTACATAGTATGTTGATCGTATGTTAGTACAATCACCTGTGTGTTTACATTTCTAGTTTTCCAGTATTGTTAATAATACACCAGGGCATATCTTAGAACATAAGGTTTTATCCACATTTTGGATATTTCCTTTGGAAAGATTCCCAGGGATGAGATTATTGGGTCAAAGGAATGAACATTTCTAAGGCTCCTGATCCATATTGGCAGATTGCTTTACAGAAGGCAGCGTGAGTTTACGTTCCTACTAGCAGCTGCAAGAGTGTGGATCTCAGCACGCCCTTGCCATTAACAGCATTGACTGTGATCATTTAAAATATATGCACCACTTTGATAGGTAAAAAATGGGCTCTCGTTTGAATATGGGGCCTGCTTGCAGCGAGGCTTTTGTTGACATTCCTCCTCCCCCTCCTCTGGACTTTTAGGAAAACCACCAAAGAAAGCTTGGCCCAGACGTCCAGCGCCATCACAGAGAGCCTCATGGGGATCAGCAGGATGATGTCCCAGCAGGTCCAGCAGAGCGAGGAGGCCATGCAGACTCTAGGTAAAGCCAGGCCTGGAATAGGAAGCTCTCCCAGAGGCACTGGCTCCAGAGCCCTTGCCGGGCCCCTCCACCCTGGGTGCCCCCCACTGCTGCCCGCCCAAAGCAAACTGACTCTGGCTTCTCACTCATGACACGACTCGACAGCTGGGTCTTACCCAGAGTGGGAATGTGCTGCTCTTGTTTTTCTTTTATTATAGTTGTACTAGAAGTTGTACTAGAAACACAGCCCGTCAGTGTTTCCCCAGTGGACGCATTCCCAGGGGCTCATGTGAGAAGCAGAGACCCTCAGGCATCTCCTGGAGAGAGGGTGTCGGCAGGGCTGGGCAAGGGCCTGGGATTCTGATGCTCAGTGAGGCTCTGGGGCCCCACACGGCCAGGCAGGTTTGGGAGTTGTCGCCCCAAGAGCAGTTTAGTGTCGGCTGCTGGTAAGACGCTAGGACCTCGGTTCACAATCATACCCCCAGTTGTTATTTTTCCTGTGAGTTCCTTTTAAAAGATCCCAGTCAGGAGCTACAGAAGAGACTGAGAGCATCTGCCTTATGACACAGAGGAGAAGAAGCGGCCCTCTCCCGGGCCCTTCCGTGTAGACAAACGGCCTTTGCTCCTTGAAACGCGTTTGGAAAATTTCACACATAGACAAAGTAGCGAGCACGGTGTCCTGGATCCCCCGAACCTGTCGCCCGCTTCAGCACTAGCAGCTCATGGCCAGTGAGTGAGTTTCAGTTCTACCCCCACCCCTTTCCCCCATCTGGATTATTTTGAAGCAGATCCCAGACATCATCCATAAATATCTCAGTTGGTCTCTCTAAAAGATAAGGGACTCTTTGGGAAAAAAACAAAAACAACCTCATAACCATAATACCATTATCACCCCTAGCACTTATCTGTAATTTTGAACCACTTTTTTTTCTCAGTACACCACTCAAACAGCCAGAAGCAAAGGAAAGCAAGCAAGTAACCCCACGGCCATGCCTTGTGTCTGCAACTTATCTGAGCTTTCAGGCCCAGAACCAGCCAGCCGCCTGCTCCCAGTGTGCACCTGGGCACGGCCGGGCCTCGGGGTGGCCTTGGAGGGAGTGAGAATGAGACAGCGTGGCCTTTGAGTGCTCTGATGTGGGTGACAGGGCGCCCCTCTCCAGCGATGAGAAGGAAACACAACTGCTGGTGCTTTCTGGGGTGTTAAGGGGCCCCCAGTGTGAGGGTTGTTCTTGGGGCACGTTTTTAGAAGAAATAGCTATTGAAGAAAGGGGAAAGGGCAGTTCGTAATCCTTTCCTTACGCCTCACAAATTCAGCTGGATTTAAAGGCCTATGAGGACTGCCGTCTAAAAGAAAAAGCTTATTAGGGATATGACGCCCGGACTTTGCTGCAAGATCGTGGGGCGGGGGAGGTGCGTGTGGTGGGGGCCACGATGACCAGGTTGGCGGTTCTTAGGGACAGGCGACGGGCATGTGGCGTCTCCTGATGCTGTGCTGGCTACTTCTGTGACGGTTCAAAATTCTTCACAGTAATAAAGTTTAGAAAGAAAGGTCTGTTAGGTTTTTACTTAACAAGTTCTTTCTTACTTCGGGTTTTGAAATGGCAGCAGGCGTGGAGCAAGAGGGCCGAGAGAGGCGTCTTGTTCTGTGAATGTTTGTTTTTCCTGTTTTGTCTGTCATTTGTATCACTGTGTTTCCTCTGGTAATTTATTTCATTTGCTTACCAGCGTTTAATTTTGTGAAGAGGTAGCACAAATAACACGGTTAGGGAAGAAACCTCCAGCCTAGTACTGCCCAGTAGAAACACAATGGCAGCCCCGTGTATCACTTTTCCAGTAGGCACATTAAAAAGAGTAAAAAGAAACATAAGTTAATTTTACTAATGTATTTTGTTTAACCCATTTGAGCCATTGTGTAAAATATTATACTTTCAACATGCAATTAACACTAAAAATTATTGGGATGTCTGACGTTCCTTTCTCCCCCCATATTAAGTCTTTGAAATCTTGCATGCATTTTATACTCACAGACATCTCCATTTGGATTAACCACGTTTTCCATGCTCACGAGCCACATGGCATTATTGGCCAGGACAGCTCTGGACAGTACACAAGGGACACGGGAAAGACAACGCTCTGTTCTGCTTCCGCCTGACCCCTGACCGCCGGCCCTCTGGGTCCACTGCCAGAGGCGACCACTGTTACCTATTTCTTTTATATCTTCTGAGATCCTCCAAGCTCATACAGCATAAGCAGGTGGAGGATTTTTTATCTCCCTCTTTCTTACATAAGTGGAAACATTTCACATGTGCTCTTTTACACTTTGCCTTTTCACTTAACGTACCTTATTCGATGCATGTTCTGATGATACCTTATTATGCTTTGTAGGGGACGCTTGCCGGGTAAACCTACCCCAAGTATCGGGCCCAGAAACCTATACTCACAAATACGTTCGACCCTGGGCACAATGATCCCTTAAGGGACATGGGCCCTTCCTTAGGTGTCACACAGCGTGTCAGACACGTGTCACATCTTTGAAGCTGCAGCCTGTGTCCCAGCCTGCAGGACTGAAGGACAGGTATGCGTGAGGGCCGTGCAGGGCCTGGCCCACCCTGCCCTTCTGTGCTCCCGCAGAGAGCAGGCCTGACTGGCTGACGTCTGGCAGGCCGCACCTCCCAGGTGCCCCCTGGCTGCCGCCCCAGCACAGGCCTCACAGGGCCTGCCTGCGAGGACGGGTTGTTCTGTGGCTGGCGGCTCTTCTCAGCAGCACCTGTCTGCTTCAGAGAGCCGAGCCTCGTCCCTAGTGACTGATTGAGGACTCCAGACAATCCACCTCACCCCGGAGCCGGCTGGACCTGGGAGCCTCTCCTTGGCGGTTGCTCGTCCTCTCTGCCCTCCAGATGGTCTCCACTCACGTGCTGGGTCCTGGCTCGGACGCGCTCGCTCAGAATGCAGGCTGTTACTGGCGACCTGGCCTGCAGAGCAAGGTCTCTGGCTTTTGTGCTGCGCAGTCTGAGTCAGGCCCCCCCCTCTTTTGTTTCAGTCAATTCCTCACGAACAATCCTGGACGCAAATGAAGAATTTAAGTCCATGTCCGGGACCATCCAGCTGGGCCGGAAGCTCATCACAAAATACAATCGCCGGGAGCTGACGGACAAGCTTCTCATCTTCCTTGCTCTGGCCCTGTTTCTCGCTACCGTCCTCTACATCGTGAAAAAGCGGCTCTTTCCTTTTTTGTGAGACCCCAAAGCTGCCAGCTTTGGCTCTTCCAGCTCCTGTGTCAGGGTCCGTCCAGCTCCTGAGCGCCAGCCCAGGCTGCCAGGCCGAGCCACAGCCGCGTTTGCTCCCGTTGCTCAGCAGGTCCGGTGGAAACGCAGCTGCCCGTGTTCTGCAAGTGGCTTGTGGAGAGCGAGCCGAGCGACAGGGGCAGGCCTGTCCCTGGGACACCGTCAGGACACAGGGGTCCCTGAGCACTGTGGGTGCTGCCGCGTGGGGCACTCAGAGCCCAGCAGCCAGGATGCGATCCTCTCTCCCTGCCCACTGAGCCCTTAAACGCCAGATCTGGTGGAGGGAAGAGAGAAGAGGTGGGAAGAAGGATGATGAAAACTCACAGCCATTCCTTGAATAAACTTGATTGTATTTAATAGAATAAAATACATTTGGTTTTATAAGGTATCTCTCTGGGAACGTTTGTGCCTCTTGTCCAGATTTCTAGGACCTGAACTTGATTATTTAGTCATTTACTCAACAAAGAATTATGAAGCAGCTGCCACACACAGGGTGTTACAGACACTGCCGAGCATTACAAGTACATTGGCAAACCAGACACGGTTCCTTCCTCAGGGAGCAACAGAAATAAGACCTCACGGACTATTAGGAAGGAGAGTGCACGCAGCCCCCTTTGGGAGTGGTGCACACCAGCATCTGAAGAGGCTGAGCCGACGTCTTTCTCCTCTACACCGCAGCCCGGCCAGCCCTGGGGTGTGTCGTGACTCGGGCTGGCTGAGCCTTCTCTCTGAGGTCCAGAGCAGAGTACAACCAAGGAGAGAGAAGCTGAGGCCCATGTGGGCCTGAGGTCCATCGAAGATAGGGGACTAGGGCCCATGTAGGCTGGCCCTGGAGGCGTTAGTGTCTTCTTGCGCTGAGGCCTGGCTGCCCTGGAGCTTGAAACCCCACCTCCCGCACTATTTATAACCCCTGAGGACCTGGGAGGGGCACTGTGGAGGCAGAAGGGAAAGTAAAAAGAATGCAGACTTTGAACCTTGGCTCAAACACTCGGTTTTGCGTCTCGGCTCTACTACTAATGGAGCACGTGACCATGGGCAAGTGACCTTATGTCACTAAGCCTCAGTTTCCCCATCTGTAAGGTGGAGGTGATAGTCCATAGAGATCCTCGTAGAGTCAACTTGAGAATCAAAAGAGATTATAAAGTAGCAAGTGTCGTTCCTTATGATGGCCTGCCAAGGCCTTCCCAAGTGCTGCCACCCCCAGGGCTCTGGGCTCTGGGATTTCCTGCAGCAAACAGCCAGAGGGCCTCAGGAAAAGCTGGCCAGGCATGGCAGCTCTGTCTAGACCTGCCTGAGCAGAGGGTGTCAAGAGTGACTCAGTTACGAAGTGACAGATCATTGTAGGACCAAGTATAACAGACTGGCTGCACGCCTCAGACTAGCCTGCTGAGTGGTGCAAGTTAGTGCGTGCGTGCGTACACACACACACACACACACACACACACACACACACACAATTTCTAGCCATATATCATCCTTAAACAATTCTTGGCCCCAAAAAGACACTCAAGTGCAAATTGTGCGCACATGTGTCTTATTTATAGTCAAATTAAAGCTGAGACTAAGGCACAGATGGGAAATTCCCACTCAGATTCCAGCTGTACGTGCAGCAGATGGATGTTGTCACGTGAGGATTTTCTTGTCTTAACATTTTTCTTTACTACTTCCCGCTAATTGTCAACATCCTCCTCGAAATATGGAAACTCAGGGGCTCTGTACTCCCTAAAGATGCTCTCTTTGACACTTCATTCCTCTTTTACTTGCCTCCTGCTTAAAATAAAGTCAAATCTGACCCATTTTGAAATGTCTTTGATAACATAGTATCTTGCAACCCCCTCCAGCCCCGGGGGTTGTCTTCCCAGCCCGGCCAGCTGTGCAGAGAGCAGCCCCGCCACGCTCAGCCGTGAGGGGGCAGTGTCCGCATTCGCTCTGCAGTCTTGCTTGGGTATGGTTATTTCCACCAGTCCACTGGAAATGCTCGCAGGAATATATTTTTTAAAAAATAGATATCAAATTTTTAAAAAACATAAATGTATGAAGCTCACCTATATTTTGTTTTTGAAATATGTTTCATAAGTGGCCTTAATTTTCACTCTTGGTAAGTCAGGCTCATATGCCACATTTTCATGAGCTGACAGTCAAGGAATTTTAAGTATAGAGCAGCCACCAAGAGGTCTTTCATTCAAGAAATATTTACTCCTAGCACTTTGGGAAGTCAAAGTGGAAGGATCTCTTGAGCCCTGGAGTTCGAGACCAACCTGAACAATATGATGAAACCCCGTCTCCACCAAAAAAAAAAAAGTATTTACTGAGCACCTACTCTGTGCCAAGCACTTGTGTTAGACACAGTGAACAAAACAGAGATTCCCTTTGTTATGGTATTTGGAGGAGGGTGGGCACATGATAGACAATTAACGTACTAAATAAGTCTTTCTTTCATTATGTTAGAAAAGCAGTGGTTTGGGGAGAGTGGAGCAGATTAACGGAGGTCTGGGTGTAGAAGTGGGGAAGTCTACAGTCTTCAGCAGGTTGGTCAGGGCCGGTCCCCCAGGGGGAAGACTGGAGCAGGGGACAGGAGCCGTGGGGACAGCTGAGGAAGAGGTCTGCACACGGAGCAGCGAGGGCAGAGGTCCGAGGCGGAGGCAGACTGGCATGTGCAAGGAATGCAAGGAAGCCAGTGCGGCGGGGCAGGGTGGACGGTCTCAGTTACCTCAGGCTGCCGACGTGGAGGACGTCTTCACTCCCGCTTACCTCACCTCGCAGCAGTTGTTGGCGCTGTTGGACACCGATTCTTCCAGAAACCTCCCTGGCTCGGTGGCACCACACATTCTGGGTTTCCCTCTTGTCTAGCAACTCCCCACTCTTCTCGGTTCACCGTCTATCAGCCGTGATTCCATGGTGCGGCCAGCTCCCCTTCCCCCCGCTCCCCCCGCATACTCCCTTAGAGACGAGGTCGACCCTGTCCCGCAGCTTCCGTATCTGGGGGATGATCCGCGTGTCCCCGAGCCGTGCTGCAGTGTAGACTGCCCGGGTGAGCTCGGACCCCCATCGTCTCCGTTCCCATGTCTCTGAGGCTCTTCAGCCTCCACGTGGCCCTGGTCACGCCCGCCCACCCCACAGCCTGGCCCTTCCCCAGGCTTCTGGGCTTCCCACGCACACTTGGCATTTTCTGCCTCCTGGGTCCCCTTTCCCTTCTCCAAGCCCATAACCTTGAAACCTCCTTCCCACCAAACCAGGAGATGAGACTTCGCTTTATTTCAACAGATTCATGCCCACACTGTTCTGAAAAGAAGGTGTCGATACATTGTGTTGGTGCAGTTAGATCGCCCAAAATGCCCCTCTGGAGGCGGCCTCGCAGGGTGACTCAATTTGGAGATGCTTCTAAGGAAAAAAGATAATATATTATTAAAAAGATAGTAAAAGAAGTTCTGCTTTTTTCCTTGGCTAATGGTGGTCTCCCCGGGGGCCCTGCCAGAGGGTGTGCCCAAGCTGTGTTTCTTCCCTAGGCAAGGGCAGAATAAAAATAGCTGTGGGCTAATCTAAGAGATAGCAGACAGGAGTCTCAGGCAGTGTTGTCAGGAATGAAGGGCTCAGCCTGGGGGTGAGGGGAGGGGTGAGTGTTATCACCCCCGTGTCCCTCCAGTCCCCAGCAGCAGGCCCAGGCAACACAGCGGAAGCCCCAGGGCCCATGGTATTGGCCATGGTGTTGGTCAACTTGCATCTTTTCTTTTCTTTCTTTCCCTTCTTTGAGAGACTCTTGCTCTGTCGTCCCAGGTAGGGTGCAGTGGTGTCATCATAGCTCACTGCAACCTCCAACTCCTGGGTTCAAGCAATCCTCCTGCCTCAGTCTCCTGAGTAGCTGGGGTTTGAGTAGTTCGAGGTCAGGCACCCACCAAGTTGCCTGGCTAATTTTTCTATTTTTAGCAGAGATGGGGTCTCGCTCTTGCTCAGGCTGGTCTTGAACTCCTGAGCTCAAGTAATCCTCCCGCCTCAGTCTCCTAGAGTGCCAGGATTACAGGTATGAGCCACCGTGCCCAGCCTTCACCTTGCATCTTGAATGGGCCAAAGTGCCATGGGCAAAGCCTTTGGTGGCAGAGAAGCCTGCGTTCCCACTGTACTCTCCCTGGCCTTATGCCCTAGGCAAGGGATGGCCTCCTCTGGTGTCCCCTCTGTTGTCATTTGCAACATGGGACAGCCTGACAGTCCCGACGTCTTAGCAGTGCTAGGAGGATCAAAGGACAAAACATACGCCAAGAGCTCACACAGTGCCTCTCCCACACGGACCCCCACAGGCTGCCACATTCGTTATAGAACAAAAGGGAAATGGCCTCATTCCCCTTTGTCTTTGGGGCTGAACTTTAGAAAAACAGCGCTTAGATAAAGAAGACGCTGGATTGGCAGGAGTCAGGACTCCCGGATGGAGCAGAGTTTCTCAAGTAGCAAAGGGCTGAGGGTGGGCCAGGCAAGTTGGCCATCTTTCCCAATAATCCATGGAAAAAAGAAAGTTAGTGGGTAAAATTAGCTCAAGGTGAAATTTTCTCCTTTTATATTGTTCTTAAATCTCTGCTCTCCCCATTTCCCCCAGAATCTTGTTTGCTGGCCAAGAGGGCTCCTAGACACAAGAAATCCGTGGAGTAGCAAATGAATATGGACTGAAAACTTGCAAACAGCTAATCAGTTTTAATCTAATAGCTTTACTGGAATGAAAAATGAGTGCTCCTGACAAATTTCATAATTCCTAGGAAAGGTGTTTCCGGTTTGCAAGAAATAGCTCTTCCATGGCATGTCCCACCTCCACCGGAACAGGACGCAGAACGGAGGGTTAGAGGACCAAGAGGGCAGGAGTTGTCAGACTCTGCAGGCTCCTGGCGTCCTTCCTGACTGCCATCCCACAGACGATTCCGAGGCTCACAGAGTGTGTGCACCGCTACACTCTGCGCTGGGTCCTGGGACGGGAGGGTGAGATCCCGCCTGCCTCGCAGGACCAGCAGCTCGTGGGAGACTGACCTGAAGCCACACGGATGCAGTAGAGGGTGGTATGTGCCTTAGAGGAGGCCCCAGGAACCCTGGGGAGCCCAAAGTGACAACTCCTTTGGATGGCTTAGAAACAAATGGTACCGCAAATAAAATTAATGATAAGCAATGATGAATGAGATCCAACAGCAAAATCTGGTCAGGTGTTTAAGTTGAGTATGTGATGATGATGTTAATAAATTTACTGAGTGCTTATTATGTGCCAGACACTGTGCACTGTTGCACTGAATCCAGGAATTCCATGAGGTGGGTAGTGTTATTATGGCTGAGGCAGCTGAGACCCAGAGAGGTCAAGACACTTACCCAAGGTCACACAGCTAGTAACTGGTGGATCTGGGCTTCGAATCCAGGCAGTTGAGCTCCAGAATTCCTGGAATTCTCTCAACATCAAGAACTGAGTGAAGCCACCAAACCTCTAGTGTCAGAGGGACCGGCCTCTCTCCCTTAAAGAGGACGTGGCCCAGCAATCGTAAGGAAGTAAAACGGAGGGACTGGGTGCCCGGTGAGGAAGCCTGCCGAGCCCCCGGCTGGACGGCGGGGTCAGGAACGGGGCTGTCACATAAGCCCAGGAGGGAATTCCCGGCGTGCGC
>CAUYSK010095810.1:0-43338 GCA_963575035.1 Avahi laniger | reverse complement strand
TGCACAAAGAGTGCAATGTGCACCACCCAAATGATGGACATATTTGAAACTCGGACTTAGGGAGGGAGGTGGGGGCAAGGGCAACATATGTAACAGAAACATCTGTACCCCCATAATATGCTGAAATAAATAAAAAAAATTATGTAAAAAAAAATTGAAAGAATTAAAAACACTAATTGTCACTGAAGATTCAATATTCAAATCAATATTGGATAAAACTGATAGATAAAGGTGTGAACTAATAGAGTATTTCATAACAAGACTCTTAATGGAAAATCACTCAATTATAACATCTGATGACTAGGGAATATACCCAAAGCCATTAGATTGTCGAGTTTTCACACTGCAATACTGAGCAACCTCCCACATGACAATCACATTCCTCCCATGCTATGTAGGAATGAAATAGAAAGCAAGACCTCACCACCTCCAACCGCTTATCAGTTGTTCTCCTTTCACTTCTTGACATACCCCAGGGTCTATCTCAGGTCAGGATCATGAACCAGGAAAAGTATCCTTTGAAGGGACATACTTTTCTTCTTATTCATCGTATGCTTTTCATGTGCTTTCTGACTCTAACCTGGGCAATTAAGGAAAGAGTAAATAGATTTAAGGGAATGAAATAGGAAACAGGTGGAGATTTTTATTACTCAAGAGACTGTTTAGAAATGGGTCATTTTTATTTATATACTCTCAGTTGACTAGTCATCATCTCTCTAGTTATGGCTGCCTTAATTGGTGTAAATTGTTATAATCGCAATTGAAACATTTAGACTTTTATTAATCTAGATAGAATCTGGAGTCGAAAAGGACCCTGCTTCAATTCCTTCATACACCCCTTCACACATTCACCATGTACTTTGGAAAGTTACTTAGTTCCCACCAGAGTCCAAGTTGAAATCTATAACTAAGGATTACAATGCTCACTTTATAAGATCATTGTGAGAATTTAGATACGTAGCAAAGGGCCTGATACTTAAAGGATGGTTATTATTATTATTATGACCTCTATAGGGCACCACTCATCACAACTGAGGTTCAGGGCCTTGGTGGCAGTGGAGGAGACCTGCAAGCCTCAGTCACCTTTTGCTAACTTCTGGTTATCTGTCCAAGATCTCCCTCCTCACCTAAGGGTATCATTTGCCTCTGAAAGTTTTCCTTCTTCCTCACCATAATCTGTAAAGCTAGTGTAGAACCTTATTGCTAGTCATGGAACAAATGAAGCTTAATATAACTATGACATTTTGTCTTTTTCAATACCCAAATAATCTATAATTTAAATGTTGGAGGAGTTTTTTTTTTCCCTCTGTGTAACAGAAAGGTCTGTTACCTCAAAAAATAACAAAGTACATAAACAGAATGGTGAACTATGTACTAGGATAATGTTAGCCTTTCCATAGTTTCTGTATGGAAGCGTTCTTTATGGACACAAAAGTTAATTAAATGGATAGTTGTCAAAAGAGCAATAACCTTTAAATATTATACTTTTTTGAAAAGATTCATTGAAGTTGCCTTTTTATCCTCACAGGATAACTGTAAGTTTCAAAGGGAAGGGATCTTGTCTGTTTTCTTCACTTATGTACCTTGAACTCCTAGAATAGTGCCTGGTACATAGTGAATGCTCAGTAGACATTTGTTAAAGATCAGGAAAAATACCTCATTAAACTCCTGTCCTTTAGAAACGTGCACAGAAAAATAAATAAAATAAAAGCAAACACACTTAAATTTATTTTAAAATTTTTAAAATGACATTAATGTTATTTTTCAAGCATTTTTTTTATGAATGCAGCCTTTTTGACATTTAGTCCTCGGTTTGAATTTGGACTGTGTGATCTTAAGTAAATCAACTAATTTCTCTGTGCCTCACTTTCCCCTTCTGTTAATGAGTATATTACTAATCTTACTACTATCTCCGGGTATTGATTAAGATTTAAAAAGGTACTGCACGAATCTACAAAATTTTCTGACATTAAAGCACAACGGAAGTATTAAAACTTGAAACGTTGCTGAAGAAGGCTTAGAGACCCATGAAGTAAATGACATCTAGAGGTCTCACAATTAGTTGGCAAAGCCAGAACTAAAGAGCCACATTTCTGTACAACCTATGGAAAAGCTCTCACTACTTCATCAAGCTCATCTCTTAATATATACTTTCTAAACAGCAAAGATGAGTGTGGTTCACTCTCTCTAGCAAAGACTTTTAAGAAATGCAGTATTCTGAGATGCTTGCTGGAAATAATGAGAAAACGTTGAACCATGCCAACCAAAGCAGCTCATGTAACTGCTCTAACCCGTGTCTAGCCCACTTATCCAGTTGGAAATTTTGTTCCTGAACATTTGAGAAGTCAGATTCAGGGAAACCGGAATCAAACGCAGCAGTTCTTGAAGCGTCTTCAGGAAGAATATGATCATCAGTGTCACTGAGCGCCTCACTTCCTCCCCGCGTCTCACCTCCCTCCCTCGGTTCCTGCCACGCCCCTCTGCTGTGCTGGGAACCGCGAGGCGGGTGGCTTCCAGCGGGAGCGCGCGGGCGCGGGCGCGGGCGGGGGCGGACACGCTCATCCTGAGCTGAGGGGCCAGGAGTCTGGAGACAAGTGGAGGCAAGGCGAACCTGCGAGGCTGGGCAAAGAGCTCAGCTGTGAGCACAGTTTCCCTCCTGGACCCGTAAAGTTAGACCTTACGTGTAGATCAGGCGGATCAAAGGAGGCTACCTTACCAGCTGCGCGCGCTCCGCACGGCCCAGATGTGCCAGGAGCTGCAGGTGAGTCACTTGCCTTTCCTTCCCACCCCCATCCTCTCGCCCTGTGTCCAACAGGTTGACCCGAGAGCGCAGCTCCAAGAGATCTCACCTGGGCACCGGCACTCGGCTTAACCGAGGCATCGTTACTATTTAAACTCCTGCTCCAACCCACGCGTGATCCATTCTTTGTTTCTATGCCTGTTCTTCTAAAATGAGAGTTCCACTGTGCCCAGAACACTTGCTCTCGGGGAAACTTGTAGAGACAGAAATGGCTAATTTTGGAAGGGTGCAAAATGCCTCAACACGTGGTGGGTACCCAACAGGGTGCGAGCTGTCAGTGATGACCCTTCCCTGGTTCTTAGTGACTCACTGAGACTTTGTTTAAAACTCAGCATTAATTATCCTTATTTCTCAGCCAGGAGGTCAAAACCTAAGGAAGGAGGGAGAAGAAAATGAAGAGTGAGTGACAATCAGACTAGAATTAGAGTGTATTGGGAGAAAATGGTGCGCCCCGGTCGCCCAGAGCACCCTGCTCCACGTGCTCATACCCCCGCGAACACCCCGGGGAGGCCAATGAAGTCGCGGTAAAAGAAGAGAGAGGAAGAAAAATTGTCAAATTGGAAGGGACTCAGATCCGGTTACCATTTCCTCTGCTTTCTTGAACTTTTTGTTTTGGTCTTCTTCGGGCAGAAGTGAACCTCGCCATCCCCCTTGCTTGCATTCCGCTGAGAGTCATCTTCTGCTCTTCCTCCTCCTGCACTCTAGATCTCCCTCCTCCCTCCCTTCCCAACCCCTCCACCCACCAACTAAGGAGGCTTTCAATCTATACACCTCCTGGGCGGGGGCTCTCAACTACAAAGTTGGGAGAGGGGTGCGCACGTTTAAGAAGAACCCCTTCGACCGGCAGCGTGCCCTGGGTCTGTCTTGGCTTGGACTACACCTTACCATTTCCCTGGTCTCCTCACTCTGCCACTTGAGATCCGCTACCGCGCACTCTCAGCTCCCTAGCGGCAGGAGGAGGAACAAGCACTGGGGGTGGAGAAAGTAGGGGTGCGCCAGTGGGAGGCACCCCCTCGGGAGCCCGGGAAACCCCGGCCGCCACCAGAGGACGTGCCACCGCCCTAGCGGGACTGAGGCTTCCCGTCTGTCCCCAACTTTGTGGCTCCCTCAAGCAGCGGCGGCCAGGATGGAGCTGCCTCTCTGCAGCCGATCGCTACTGGACTCGCCGCTGGACAGCAGCTCCCTGGACTCCCTGGAATCCAGTGTCTTCTGTAGTGAGGGCGAAGGGGAGCCCCTGGCTCTCGGAGACTGCTTCACCGTCAACGTGGGCGGCAGCCGCTTCGTGCTCTCGCAGCAGGCGCTGTCCTGCTTCCCGCACACGCGCCTTGGCAAGCTGGCGGTGGTGGTGGCTTCCTACCGCCGCCCCGGAGCCCTGGCCGCCGCGCCCAGCCCTCTGGAGCTTTGCGATGACGCTAACCCGGTGGACAACGAGTACTTCTTCGACCGCAGCTCGCAGGCATTCCGCTATGTCCTGCACTACTACCGCACCGGCCGCCTGCACGTCATGGAGCAGCTGTGCGCGCTCTCCTTCCTGCAGGAGATCCAGTACTGGGGCATTGACGAACTCAGCATCGACTCCTGCTGCAGGGACAGGTACCCAGGAGGCGCGCGGAGGCGGGGCGGGGAGGCGGGCGCGGTGGACAGAGAGAGAGAGGCATAGGTAAAGATTTGAAGCTTTACACAAGCTTTGCTGAACCCAGGCCTACCAATACTGGTGGCCACTACAGGGCTGAAAGGGGATTGGGGACAGGGGACTGCAAAGGGTCTAAGCCAACTTTGGGGTGGAACTTTTTGACTTTTTTTGACCTCTTTTTCAAGTGAGTGTATACTAATTTAATGTATAAAGCAAGAAAAATCAGGCCTGCAATAAATATTTCTTGACTGAATAAATGAATCAGAAAAGCTATGCTCCAAAAGATGCATGTATAGGGATAAACGTTTTTGTGTGGGGCATTATCATTTATCAAACCTAGAACACTAACTTTGAAAAACTTGGATGGAGAACTGCTTTAAATACAGAAGATAAAACGTTGATCTCTTGACTGAATGATTGTGGGACTTTGAGAGTGACTTTGCTGTTATCTTGCTAGTATTACTACCATTTCTTCATGAATACCTTTCCTTTACTCACAGAAAAGTTTCATATGGCAAACATCTGTTCTTGTTACCAGAAAATGGGTAATAAACTGCATTAATCCAGAGTAGCTCTGATACATACAAATCCTTTTACATGAACTTCTACCAAGAAAGTATCATTTTTAACAATCATAATCCTAAATGAAAAATTCTGAATACTGTGGGCAAGAGACAAGCTGAATAAAATATGAATAGATAATTTCTGTATTTTACTGAAATAAAAAGTATGACCTGCCTGCCCAATTTAATTATCTTCTACTATATTTTTAAAAAGTTTGACTAATCACCAAGTTGTCTTCTCTAAAAGATACTTCAGAAGAAAGGAGCTGAGTGAAACTTTAGATTTTAAGAAGGACACAGAAGACCAGGAAAGTCAACATGAAAGTGAACAGGACTTCTCACAAGGATCTTGTCCCACTGTCCGCCAGAAGCTCTGGAATATCCTGGAGAAACCTGGGTCTTCCACAGCTGCCCGAATCTTTGGGGTCATCTCCATCATCTTTGTTGTGGTGTCCATCGTCAACATGGCTCTGATGTCAGCCGAGTTAAGCTGGTTGGATCTGCAGCTTCTGGAAATCCTGGAGTATGTGTGCATTAGCTGGTTCACCGGGGAGTTTGTCCTGCGCTTCCTGTCCGTGCGGGACAGGTGCCGCTTCCTGAGAAAGGTGCCAAACATCATAGACCTCCTTGCTATCTTGCCCTTCTACATCACTCTTCTGGTAGAAAGCCTGAGTGGGAGCCAGACCACACAGGAGCTGGAAAACGTGGGGCGCATAGTCCAAGTTTTGAGGCTGCTCAGGGCTCTGCGCATGCTCAAGCTGGGCAGACATTCCACAGGTACTCAGATTTCATTGATGCCTTTTAATTTTCTTTGTGTGTAAGCATCATATATGACCATGGCACAAGGGAAGTGACTTTGATCTGATATTCGAAATGACCAACTCCCATGCTTTACTCAACTGTGCCCTCTAAAGAGGTGTTGGGAAGCAAAACCTTGAAATTATCACCATTATAGAGAAGATGCCTCTCACACACTTTCTCTCCATAAGAGAAATGTTGATTAACAATTGGACCATTTGTTAACCTCAATTTATTTAAACTCTGTACCCAGATATACAAAAATTAAAGACACTCTGCCTCTACAAGGTTCTAGACAAAACTGCATAAATGACACATAGATACACATAAATTATATATGAAATATAGGAACATAAGCCAATTTCTCTTCTGTGCCCAAGAAGTACTTGCCACATATGTTCCTTGGTAGAAGGAAAAGTCAGCCCTCCAGAGCCTCCTCTAGCCATGAAGAAAGAAAGATGACCAGGCACTGGAGGCCTTTCTAAAAATTTTTGAAGAAGCAGTGGGAAATAATTTGCTTTAGAAGAAAGCAGAAGACACTAATGAAATGCTTTATATAATATCTGAGAATTTTCTTGTCCCTAGTCTGAGATGTATGAAAGAGAGAGAGGGTCATATGAATTCCTTAGCTTTTTGTGTGTCATAGAGCCTTTGAAAACCTAACGAATATTTTCTAGAAAAATCTCCACACAACATACACACATACACACACACACACATAATGTGCATGAAAATTATAGTCAATGTCAGTGGAAATCATACAGACTGATTAAAGGCGATTTTTGTGTCCCCAAGGTAGTATTTCTCAGTGGTTGGCCCTGCAGCTGTTCGTTGTTCTGGAATACATATGAGTTTCCTTATGACGGATCTTAGTGAAAATAAGAATCCTCACACAAGCTTGTTGAGATGCAGATTCTGAGCCTCAACATCCAGAAAGCTTGAGGTTGGATCTAGGAGCATACATTTTAAAAAGCAAACAAAGTATGGTTCTTGGACCACCTTTGAGAAATATTGTAGTATGATGCCATATTAGTATAATGCATATTAATACAAATACATGTTATTAATAGCACAAACAAGTTAGCTAGAAATTCCTAGTCCCAACTTTTTCCCCTAGATATGTGCCTGACTGGCCATCAAAAAGATGTCGATGGTAGTTGTCTCTTCCTATAAATGTAAATTAACCTCTCATATGTTTTTTCCCTACATCTCTGGGGTAATTAGGACTTACCCTAATATAATTTTGGTAGTGTATTTTCCTAGCTAGTCTCACATACCAAGGATTTGATAATGGGGTTTCCAACAACTTTTATAAGTACCACTCTTTGTTTTTTGACACACATAATGGGATGCTTTCTTCGAGTATTTATAAACTCTTCACAAGATTCAATTTAAAAACACCCAGTAAAGACTACATTTTTCCCCAAAAGAAAGAAAAAGGAAAATAATAGTAATTTTCACAATGTCACCTCTGCAAAGGTTTTCTCAGTTCTAAAACGAGCATAA
The DNA here is from genome assembly GCA_963575035.1 of Avahi laniger. Lineage (NCBI taxonomy): Eukaryota > Metazoa > Chordata > Mammalia > Primates > Indriidae > Avahi > Avahi laniger. The sequence goes on along the minus strand of CAUYSK010095810.1, from coordinate 36,038 downwards.
AGTATTAATATAGCCTTAATTTATTAAAAAAATGAGGAATTGCATAAGTATTTGACAATTTACCTCAATATTACATTTAGTAAGATTATAAACATAGATGACTTATTTCCTCATTTATTAATTATAAATAAAAATTTAACAGTTTCATAGAATAATGATTATTCAACCAGACAGCCAAGGTTTAAATCCTGGATCTGTAGCTTTGTACTAGATATGCTACCCCTCTGCTCCTCAAACTCCTCATCTGTAAAATGGCGTAAAAATAACATCTTTCCTATATTGATTTTTGAGGATTATCTGAGTTGTAACATGCTAGAAATTCAGCCCACTTTGTGTTTCTTTACAAAATTGCTTAGAACATTTCGTCTTTAAATGAAAACAGTTTTCCTAGATGAATACTAGGCTTCTCTTCATGTGTTGTCAAATTATCTCAGAAATATAATTCCATATAGACACATCAAAGCCAGTTTTCTAAAAAGGTATTATAAAGGTATTCTGAAATTTATTATTTTGAAGTTAAACTTTAAAATTAATATTCATTGCTCCTTCAAAATAGGTGGTTAATAATTCAAGAATATCTTAAAATTTGAAGAGCAAAATTCAAAATAATAAGAGCATAAATAGCATGTTAATGCACTTTAGTCTGCAGCGAGTGAATAAAAATAAACAAAAAAAGATTCTAAGAGACACTGCTTTGGAACTCCTAGACAATATCATTGTGACATGTTGATATGACTTCAAAATGTGGATAAACTTTAAGAAACATCTCTCTAGGATTAGGGAGGATATCAATCAAATCCTGCTTCTATAATGGGCTCTTACTTCCCAGGGCTAAGTCTCTTCACAGATGAGATTGGACTCCCTTGGGTCTGTCTCCTAGGGACTCAATAAATCCTCAGAGCTAGCAATGAGAAGTCCACCAATGCCTTACAGTGAGCGAATTCTCTAGTGACTCCATTCCCCATACCTATTGCAATGGAGGAATATTCTGTATTCAGGTCTATATTCTCATAGGAAATCAGAGAAAGATAATTTGCTAATTAAAATGTACTCAATTTGTTAATTAAAATGTACTAATAAAATGTACTCAAGAAAGGTAATTTCCTATAGCTCTGGCATTAAGGATTAGGAATTCATTTGATGTCTTGAGAGTTCAAGGACCTCCTCCTGATACACCACTAAGAATGTTCCCTGAATATACATGTGATGTCGCCATGTTGATTTTGTCCCTAATAGCTAACTTACTTTTGCTGCTTCACCTCATTGCCATGCTATACATCTTTTACTTCCTCTGGCTTTGAAGCAATGAGGCTCCTAAATGTATTAAACTTTATCAGCAGGGTGAGAAAAACAGACACATAAAATATAATTTAAAAAACCCATAAAACTGGCATTAGAAAGAAGTGCTGAAATGATACATTGAGATGCAGGTCTGGCCAAGTGGGCCATCCACATGCAACACTACAAAGGCCTCTTATTGTGTAGACTAAAGTATAAAGTTTATATCATATACCCTCTGCCTGCCTTTTAGTCTTACCTCTAATCTTCATTTTTATAAATAGTAGAAGTTCAATAATTATATAAGTGAATGAATGAGTCTAATTGTATTTCTCTCTATTCTCTCTTTCTGCCCTATCAACTAGACTGTGAGGTTCCCAAAGACAGGGATTATGATTTAATCATCTTTGTATTCCCCCGAACATTGCCCAATCTGGGGACACATTAGGTGTGCAGTGCATGTTTGTGGGTGAACGGTAAGGAGGGAGAGGGGAAGGCAGAAGAGAAGAGGGCTGCCAGTGACTGACAGCAGTTGTTCTGTTGCAGGATTACGCTCACTTGGAATGACCATCACCCAGTGTTATGAAGAAGTCGGCCTGCTGCTCCTATTTCTATCTGTAGGAATTTCTATATTTTCAACTGTGGAATACTTTGCTGAGCAAAGCATTCCAGACACAACCTTCACAAGTGTCCCTTGTGCATGGTGGTGGGCTACAACATCTATGACTACCGTGGGCTATGGGGACATTAGACCAGACACCACCACAGGCAAAATCGTGGCCTTCATGTGTATATTATCTGGAATCCTTGTATTGGCCTTGCCTATTGCTATTATTAATGATCGCTTCTCTGCTTGCTACTTCACCTTGAAACTCAAGGAGGCAGCTGTTAGACAGCGTGAAGCTCTAAAGAAGCTTACCAAGAATATAGCCACTGACTCATATATCAGCGTTAACTTGAGAGATGTTTATGCCCGTAGTATCATGGAGATGCTTCGATTAAAAGGCAGAGAAAGAGCAAGTACTAGGAGCAGTGGGGGAGATGATTTCTGGTTTTGAATTCATTTTCAATTTATTTACAAAAGTTGTATACAATTAACTCAACTGATAAAGCCATGATATGAATGTCTGTGTTCTTATGATTAATTTCTTTGGTGCGCTACTTGTCTTATTTTTTGCTGTTAGATTGCGTGGTTCACTAGAATATTTCTCATCCCCTATAACTAGTGCACATCGTTTTGACACATATGAGTTTCAAAAATAGCTAATTAACACAATCAAATACAACTGGACCAATATAAACATGTTTGAATTGTCAAATATGAAATAATATTGCAAACATACAACAAAATTAGAGGTTTTATGTATCACTAATTTTAGAAGTTTTTTGCCCCACTAATTTTTAAAAAATGGAAGTTAAACTGCATATTCCAGAGAAAAGATAAGTGAATATTTAAGAACGCACTGAAAAACTTTGCTATTAATATATTTAAAGATGTTCTTCAAGTACATAAATTACTCCTTTCTCCATCAGTTAAAGCTGTTAAATATAACAATTACCTTTGCAAGAAAACCCTTATTTGATAGAGATTGTGTCCCTATCTTCCTTCTGGTGCGAAGTACTGGTCACAAATGAACAGAGTTCTGTATCCCATCATTATTATTGGAGATGAGAATCCCAAAATTGTTGTAGATGAGTCTGCACAAAGACTTCAAGAACTGTACATCTTCTTTCTCCCAACTGAGTGTAATATGGGGAGTATAAAACAGCATATTTCTTAGTGCTTCACAAAAATAAGGTCTTTAAAATGTCTCTTTGTGGATGTATTGCGCAATTATGTCTTTAAAGTCATGAATATGTAGAAGTGAAGTAATGAGCATCCTAAAGTTATACACTGAAATTATTAAATAATCTTATTTCATAAAATGAGAATGATATGTTGAATGACATCACTAGATGAACTTGATCTTTTATTTGTTAACAAAAAAAATATTATGGACAGCTTTCTAACTGTTGGGATAAATAGCAAATGTTCAAACTTTGCAGGCGTTTTGACATTCATATTAATTATAAAATTCCTAGACATTCTGTTATATGATTAAAGCCAAAAGCTCTAAAGCTAAAAACTAGCTCATGAGTCCCAATATTTTAGTAAATGAGATTCTAAAAATAACAAGGAATAGATCACTTTAATACCTGCATTTTTAATGGATATAATAGAGCCCCCAAGGGAAAGAAAATTAGTTCTTGGAGGATAAAATCTTACCCTTTTATATATAAAACACAGATATACATGTAGTACATAAACGTATATTAATATACAGTATATCTGTGATATTAAAATTTGATGAGGTAAGAAATTAGGAAAAAATGCCTAGAAGGATTTTTGCCATGGGTGGATAGTGATAAAAAATAAATATTGAGAGATACTACTTTAATCTATGGTTATAACATATTTCATCAACTCTATTTACAGCATCCTATTACATTATGAACTACCAAGAAAGAAAGAAAGGTGCCAATCAATTGTAAGTTGCCATTGACTGTAAAATGCTTCCACACTTTGGACACATAAAAATTTAAAATGTGCATCTTAAAATCAATGAAATATCATATACTACCTCTTGGTTTCTGGTATGCATGCTTATGCTCTGAAAACATTTTCACTGATGGCATGAGTTTTAGATTGGGTACTGAAGTACTTTAATCCATATGGCTTGTTTCCAATCTCCTAAATATTATGAAATATTTAGGGGATATGAGTAATAATAAAATAAATATTTTTTCCTTTTACACATATATATGGTACGAGAGGATGGTACACGACCACTAGACCTAGGATAAATCCTATCTACAGTCCAAAGCAGAAGTAGAAGTTAGATACAAAAGCCAAACTTACTCTGGCTTTTCTAGAATTTTCTTAAATAATGGTTACTCTGATCCAGAACTATGCTCTGTATGCATCATGTGTCATTTCATTTTATCCTCAGAATAACTCTATTATATTTTTACTTATACTCTCTTAAATATGTAGCTTAAATGTTTATTAATTCAATGAATATTTATTAAGGACTCTTCTATGTGCTGAGCACTAGAGAGTCTTTGTTAGTCAAGATCATGTTTTGTTCCATTTAATATTTTATTCAAGGGTGTGAGAGGAAGACAAATGACACAACTGAGACATTAAAGATGTAAACTTGCCTAAATTCACACAGTCTATAGGTGGCAGAGCCAGGACAGAATGCCAATCTTCCTGATCCTGAAAATGACACTCCTAAAAGTCATATTACAGATTTCATTCTTCCCACACAACCTGTGCATAGCGGTTTATTTCACAGGCAGGCAAGTCAACTTCTTGTGGATGGAGAGGTTTAATATGCCTTAAGTAAAATATCAGGTTATTCTCAGAAGTGGAATGGTGCTTTTAAGAAACAGTTGTGGTAACACATTATAGTCATTTTTAGACATGAAAAACATTATCTTTACAATAATTAATAGCTGGAAAATAAAAAGTGAAAAAACTATATGTGTTTTTTTTCCTATCACAGAGAAACTTAAACATGTTCTTCACAAATGTGTCATGTTAGCTGCATAAGTTTTGTCAACATGTGGACATTTCAAAAGAAATTTTAAAATATCATTGTTTAGTCAACTGTGCTGTTATATAAAATATTAATGTACTTATTCAAGAAAGGTACAGATAAACAAATCAAATTTAACGTAAGTAAAAAATCAAGGCAGGATGTATGCTAATTTTTTATCACATCATTTAAAAATATTAGATATTTTTTAGAGATCTAAAAAATGTTGCTATAAATAATATATAATATGTTTAGAAACATAAAATAATGGAATTACTGTTTTTCTCTAACCTATTCAAAGAATACTAACTAAAAACATTTGAATGCACAGACACAATATTTGAGTACCCAAAAGAGCAATTTTAAGAAATTACTGAAGTATCCCTAATATGGATTATATCATATTCATATTTTATTGTTTTTTCCACATATATAAGTAATTGTTGCATTTATCATTTGAATGCAATGTAGTATTAAGTATAATGTATTAGTTGCACAAAGAAATTAACTGACATAGAAATCTCAGTTCTATGTTTCAATATAGAATACTTACTTCATCAAAATCTTTTGACTAGCTGTTGCAGAAAATATATATATTTACCCAAGTTATCTAAGCAAAACATTATCATAGAATAAGCTTACTACTCTGATAGATATTTCCAGTGTTACATTTTGTTAACACAAAAAGCCTTCTCTATTGAAGTATTAGCCATTAATATTTCTATCTTATCAATCTTTCAGTTCAAGTCCAAGAAAATACTCATCGACAAATGATGTGTCCTAATGCTTCCCTTGGTAATTTTCCTTTGAAAAGCAATACCACCTCAAAACTCCCTCCAAGCCATACTGATACATGAAAGAAAAATGTCATATATGGGGAGTTTTACTCATATACCCTATAGTCAATTGCTTACATGGTATATCTTTAAGGGTAATGGGATAAACGGGATACTTAACCATTCTCATGTCCTCACTTTCATTATATTATATTATATTATATTATATTATATTATTAGTATTATTATATTAATCACTCCCTTGCTCACACTCTCAACTCATTGCCCCTCTCTTCCTTCCTGGTATTCATGTGGTAATACCCCAACCCTAATTAAATCCAATCCAATGCCTACCTTACGCCTGCCCCTGTAAAGCAGATCATACATTACAAAAAAGCCCAAGATACATGCTGACTGTTCTCATTTTACATTCATGTCTACAACCCCAAATGAGTTCTTATTGATGCCAGGCAAACTCATCCTGCAGTTCCGAAGTCCATTCACTCTCTCGAGATAAATAGAAACCTCTAACACCTCCCTTTGATTCCGCTTTCACTCAGAAAATAGAATCAGAAGAGATATTTTTACAAGAACCAGCACCCACATTTATCCACCTACCTCCATCTGTGCTGATTCACTCTGCCTTTTCTCCCATTACAGGGTCGAACTGTCCATTCCACTATTTCTCTCCAACTCTAGGATATTGCTTCAGAAAGTCTTTCCCCTTTTATACCATCACTTTTCCCCATTCCTCTGGGTATTGCTATTAGCACACAAGCACTATTTAAATTTTTCCATCTTAAAATATTTTTTAAAAAACAGGTCCCCCCAAAAACTTCTTCAATCTATTCTGTCCTCTAGAAAACACACAGTTCTCTACTTTTTTTCACAGCAAAATGTCTTCATAGCATTTTCCATACTAGCTGCCTCCATTTCCATATTCACTGTTTCTTTTCCGATTCCTTCTCGAAAATCCACTGTGTCAGTCTCCCACTCCTCCTACATCTCCTGTAAAATTGTTTTTCTTAAGGTCAGCAATGACCACATCATTGCTAAATCGGGTTGTCAATACTAAGACTTCATATTGCCGGATCCATCAACAGCATTTTTACATGGGTAATTAGACTCTGCTTGAAACACTTCCTTCACTTGACTTCCAGTCCTTCATGCCCTCCTAATTTCACCCCTGCTTCCATGTTCAGTCATCTTTTCCATTGGAGGTGGTCAAACAGAGCTTAATCCTCAGCTCTCCTCTACTCTCTTTTTATCTTCTCCTTTGATAAAATCATCTGATTTTGTGGCTTAAATATCATTGATTTTTGGTCAACTCCCAAATTTCTATGTCCAGATTATAATTTTCCTCTCCCTTCCTGCATCTTCAGATTTGTGTATCTAAGCTGCCTATTCAACAGATGTCTAACAAACAGCTCACAATTAGCATATCCAATATCAAATTATTTACATTAATCAGATGTTAAGAGGTGATTATTGCAATACCAATTATGTACAAGACATTCATTGAAAAAAAAAATGACCTGTGAAGGTTAAAGAGAAGGAATCTAGAGAAGTTGGGAAGAATCTTCAGACCATGATACAGATCTGATGGCTGAGAAGAAGAAAGAGAAGAGTGGAAAATTGGGTAAGAAGAGTCTCTGATTACAGCCTAGTTCTAAAAAAATCTCAGCCAGGTTGATGGAGAGTTCTTGAGCAAAAGTAGCCTATTCAGAAATCCCACATATTTTAGAAAGAGGTATACAAGCAAACCTCAGAGATATTGTGGGTTTGATTCTAACCACTGCCATAAAGCGAATATCACAATAAAGCAAGACACACAATGTTTTTGTTTTCTATTGCATGTAAAAGTTATGTTTACACTATAGTATAGTAGACTAAATATGCAATAGCATTGCATCTAAAAATCTAATATACATAACTTAATTTAAAAATACTTTATTCCAAACAATACTAATGATGTCTGAGCCTTCAGCAAGTTCTAACTTGTTATTGTTACTGGTGGAGGGTCTTATCTCAATGTTGATGATCGCTGACTGATCAGCGTAGTGGTTCAAAGCTGTGGTGATTTCTTAAAAGAAGGCAACAATGAAGTTTGCCCATTTATTGACTCTTCCTTTTATGAAAGATTTCTCTGTAGTACGTAATGCTGTTTGATAGCATTTTATCGATAGTAGAGCTTCTATCAAAATTGAAATCAATCCTTTCAAATCCTGCAACTGATTTATCAACTAAGTTTATGTATTATACTAAATCCTTTGTTGTCACTTCAACAATATTCACAGCATCTTCATCAGAGGCAGATTTCATCTGAAGAAAGCAGTTTCTTTGCTCATCCATAAGAAGCAACTCCTAATCCACTACGATATTATCATGGGATTGCAGCAACTCAGTCACATCTTCAGACCTCACTTCTAATTCTAGTTCTCTTGCTATTTCCACCACATCTGCACTTAATTCCTCCACTGAAGTCTTGAACCCCTCAAAGTCATCCAGGAAAGTTGGAATCAAACTCTTGAAAGCTCCTATTAATGTTGATAGTGTGACCCCCTCTTATAAATCACACACGTTCTTTTCTATTTCAAAATATTAAGGGGGTACAAATGTTTTTGTTACATGGCTAGCTTTTATAATGCTTTAGTCAGGGCTATTAGTGTGTGTCCTCACCTAAATAGTGTCCATTGTCCCTATTAGGTAGGTTTTCACCCCTCCCCTCTCTTCCCTCCCCACTTCCTTGTTTTATTTATTTATTTATTTTTATTTCAGCAAAGTCTCAGGTTACAAAATCAATGTACAGAAATCAGTAGCATTTCTATATGCCAACAACAGTCAAATTGAGAACCAAATCAAAGACTCAATACCCTTCAAAACAGCAAAAACGAAAATAAAATATCTAGAAATATATTTAACTAAGAAGGTAAAAGACCTCTACAGGAAAAACTATGAAACACTGAGGAAGGAAATAGAAGGGGACATAAACAGGTGGAAAACTTACTATGCTCATGGGTCATCAGAATCAACATTGTTAAAATGTCTATACTATTCAAAGTGATCTACAGATTCAATGCAATCCCTATTAAAATACCAACATCATTTATTGCAGACCTAGTAAAAATAATTCTATGTTTTGTATGGAACCAGAGAAGACCCTGTATAGCAAAAGTAATCTTAAGCAAAAAGAACAAATTGGGAGGTATCAATTTACCTCCCCCATTCTTGATTCAAATGACCTTCACTACCCTCTGTGTCCATGTGCACCCATTGATTAGTGCCAAATTATTAGAGAGTTCATGTGGTAGTTCTTTTCCATTCCAGAGATACTTTATTTAGGATAATGGTCTCCAGTTCCATCCAAATTGCTGCAAAAGACATTAATTCATTACTTTTTATAGCTGAGTAGTACTCCGAGGTGTATATGTGTGTGTGTGTGTGTGTGTGTGTGTACACACACACACACACACACACCACATTTTTTTAATCCAGTCATGAATTGATGTGCACTTAGGTCAATGCCACATATTCACAATTGTGAATTGTGCTGTAATAAACATTCAAGTGTAGGTGTCCTTTTGATAAAATGATTTCTTTTCCTCTGGGTAGATACCCAGTAGTGGGAGGGATCTCCATACCGTTTTCCATAGAGGTTGTACTAATTCACAGTCCCACCAATATTGTATAAGTGTTCCTTTCTCTCTGCATTCATGCCAGCATCTATTGTTTTGGGACTGTTTAGTAATAGCCATTCTGACAGGAGTAAAGTAATATATCATTGTAGTTTTAATTTGCATTCCCATGATGATTAATCATATTGAGCATATTTTCATATGTTTTTTGGCCATTTGTCTTCTTTTGAAAAACTTCTGTTCATGTCTTTTGCTCACTTTTCAATGAGGTGGTTTGTTTTTTTCTTGCTGATTTGTTTGAGTTCTTTGTGGATTCTGGATATTAGCCCTTTATTGGATGTATAGTTTGCAAATATTTTCTCCCATTCTGTAGGTTGTTCACTCTGTTGATTATTTCCTTTGCTGTGCATAAGCTTTCTAATTTAATCATCTCATTTATTTATTTTTGTTGTTGTTGTAATTGCCTTTGAGGTCTTAGTTATAAATTCTTTGTCTTGGCTGATTTCTAGAAGAATTTTCCCTACATTTTCTTCTAGAATTTATATGTTTTCTTGACTTACATTTAAGTTTTTTTTTATATTGAATTAATTTTTGTATATAGCGAGAGATGGGAGTTTTATTATTCTGTATGAGGCTATCCAGTTTTCCCAGAATCATTTATTGAATAAGGTTTCCTTTTCCCAGTGTATGTTGTTTGCTTTGTCAAAGATCAGTTAGTTGTAGGTTGATGATTTTACACCTGGGTTCTCTATTCTGTTTCATTGGTCTTTGTCTCTACTTTTACACCAATATCATGCTGTTTTGTTTACTATAGCCTTGTAGTATAATTTGAAGTCTAATAGTGTGATGTCTCCAGATTTGTTCTTTTTGCTTAGGATTGCTTTGGCTATTTGGGCTCTTTTTCAGTTCCAAATGAACATAGAATTAATTTTTCTATGCTCATATTTGTGAAATATGACATTGATATTTTGATGGTGATTGTAGTGAATCTGTAAATCTCTTTGAGCAGTGTGGACATTTTAATAATGTTGATTCTACCAATCCATGAGAATGAGATGTTTTTCCACATGAATGTTATTAATGATATCTAGAATTGGTGAATCCTTTCCAGAAGGTTTTCAAATAACTTTGCTCAGATCTATCAAAGGAATTGCTATCTATGGCACCCCATAGACTTACAGACTTATGAAATGTACTTCTTAAATAATAGGAATTGAAAGTCAAAATTACTCTTTGATTCAGAATGGCTGCAAAATGGATGTTGTGTTAACAGGCATGAAAACAACTTTTATCTCCTGTACCTCTCCAGCAGGGTTTTTGAGTGACTGCTCAATGAGCAGTAATATTTTTAAAGGAATCTCTTTTTCTGTGAGCAGTAGGTCTCAACAACAGACTTAAAATATTCTATAAACCATATTGTAAATACATGTGCTGTCATTCAGACTTTGTTTTTCCATTTATAGAGCCCAAACAGAGTAGATTTAGCATAATTCTTAAGGGCCCTAGGATTTTGGAAATAGTAAGTGAACACTGGCTTCAACTTCAAGTCACCAGTTGCATTAGCCCCTAACAAGAGAGTCAACCCTGTCCTTTGAATCTTTGGAGCCAGGCATTGAGTTTTCCTTTCTAGCCATGAAATTTCTATGTGACATCTTCCTTCAATATGTGGCTATTTCATGTATATTGAAAAATATGTTGTTGAGTATGGCCACTTTCATCAATTATCTTAGATAGGTCTTCTGGATAACTTGCTGCAACTCTACATCAGCACTTGCTGCTTCACCTTGCACTTTTATGTTATAGAGATGGCTTCTTTCCTTAAATCTCATTAACCAACCTCTGCTAGCTTCAAACTTTTCTTCTGTAGTCTCCTCATCTCTTTCAGTCTTAAAGAGAGTTAAGGCTTTGCTCTGGATTAGGCTTTGGTTAAGGGAATGTTGTGGCTGGTTTGATTTTCTATCCAGATTATTCAGACTTTATCCATATCAGCAATACAGCTGTTTTGCTTTCTTATTATTCACAAGTTCACTGGAGTAGCGCTATCAATTTCCTTAAAGAATTTTTCCTTTCTGTTCACAACTTAACTGGCGCAAGAGGCCTAGCTTTCAATCTTTCTTACCTTTCAATATGCTTTTCCCACTAAGTTTAATTATGTCTAGATTTTGATTTAAAATGAGAGATATGTGACTATGCCTTTCACTCAAACACTTAGAAACTATTGTAGGGTTATTAATTGACCTAATTTCAATATTGTTGTATCTCAGAGAATAACGAGGCCTGAGGAGAGGTAGGAAAGCCAGTCAGTGGGGCAGTCAGAACACACATGACATTTATTCTCTGTTTTCTATGGGTACAATCTGTGACATCCCAAAAAACTGCAATAGTGACATAAAAGATCACTTATCACAGATCACCATAATACTTAAAATAATAATAAAAAAATTTGGAATATTGCAAGAATTCCCAAAATGCAACAAAGAGATATGAAGTGAACTCATGCTGTTGGAAAAAAATGGCACTGATAGACTTCCTCAATGCAGGGCTGCTACAAACCCTCAATTTGTAAAAAAGTGCCATATCTGTGAATCATAATAAAACAAAGTGTAATAAGATGAAGTATGCCTGTACATTAATACTCCAGAAAGGCAACAGCTCAGGCTGTCAGTCAATCGTACTCCTCTCAGGAGGAGATCTGAGAAGTGTATTTTTATTGCCACCATCGTCAATCCATGGAGCAACACAAGTCTGCTTCTCCATACAGGTTCAGAAGCAGCCTCTCCATGTATCACTGCCCTCTCTTTCTGAGGGGAAGCTTAGACAAAGTACTTGGTGGGATAAACCAGAGCCCTCATTGCTTTAGTTAGTCTCTCGACAGCAACTTGTGGTCATCTTCTGTCTCCTCCGCTATCCATAGCACCCCATTAAAGCACATTATTTCCTCACCGTACCCTAGCCTCCTAAAAGAGATATAAAGAAAATTCTAGTCTGCTTATGTTAACCTCGGAGAAAAAATTTATATCTTAGAAAACACTTTTTATCATTATCGTGTACTGAAGCACACCGTAATTAGTTATGTTGTGCAGAACTGTCATTACTGCTATCTACTTGTATTCTTGAACAAAGAAATGGCATGAATAAAATAATATTTCAGGATGAAATTCACCATGATCTAAATCCAATTTTCTTCTTTTCTGAACTGGTAACATCTCACCCAGTATGACTCTATTTTAATGGGAACTATTAACAACCCAATGACTGAAAAATACTTTTATGTTTACATATTAACTTCTGTAAAACCATTGAGATAAATACTTTTAGCTTTCAATAACATGATGTAATTATGTAAATAAATTAATTAACTTTCAGATTTAATTTTCATGTTTCACAGTTTAGTGATAAGTCTTCCAATTATATAAAACCTTATTTCATCTTCTTTAGAATGCCTATAATCTAAGAGTTTTGATAAACAAGAAAAGATAATGGTAATGTGTATATTTTGTACATTATTCTATGTTTAATACCCAAATTATTTCCAAAGAAATAATACTTGAACTAAAGAAGATATGACAAGTTAGGCACATGCATGTATATACACACAGCACACACAGGAAAAGATAAAAACTTAGGGCAACAAACATGATTTTGAAATTATAGGAGGAAAAATGTTCTTTGACATATATCAATAATCATCTCAATAGTTCACACTGAATATGTAGATAAAATTTTAATCATCTACCTAAGTAAGACAATCAGATCTTCCTTAAAAAGTAATTTAAGTTTCTGTAAACCAGGGCAATTTTTCTGAAACCCTGTCTTTATATATGTCTTTGCTGTATGGTAAATGCTTTGTCTTAAGTGGTCTATAATTATTATTGTCAACTAATTCTAAATAGTGCATGGGAATATAAAAGACAGTTAGTTGCTATGGAAACTATGCTTTGTAGGAAATTTATTTCAACAGGCCTTGCTTCTGAAGTTAAAAAAAAGAAAAGAAAACTTCACAAACAATAGTATCACCTTGACCGTAAGCCATCAGGAAAAGAAAGCATCGATGAAAATATAAAAATGAAAACCATTCTTCTATCTTTAGTTGAAATCATAGCTTCTTTCCTCATGTGAGTATTTTTATTTATTTATTATTTATTTATTTTTATTTTTATCTGTTTTTTCTTTAAGATTTCAACCAAAGAAAATAACTACTCCCCGAAAAAAACTCTATGCATAACAGTAGAATTTCTTTTTTAACTTTAAAGATAGAATGCCTAACTTTGTATTATAATAATAATTTTAAGAAATGTACTATCAAAAGACATTTGACAAATTCTTTTAATTTAATACTCTTCTAAACTCCCTTTTTAATGAAATATTATATACTATTTTTCACACAAGCTAATGAAATATGCTAAAGAAATAATTTAAAGAAATCTATATGTTTGATTTCAAAATCTACAATGTTTAGATAAATAGGTACTGTCTCTCCACTTGGCATTCATAATATTATACTGTAAATGATTCTTCAGAGAACTTTCAGCAGATATATTAATATCCGATAATACAATTAGCAAAATTGTCTTTCTTACATATTGCTGACATCTATTTTCTAAAACTGTTTTTCAGGGCACAGAGCCAGACTTTTTCATTTAATTTTATATGAAACTCTTTCAGAGACATTGCACATATTTAGAGAGAGGGGCCAGTTAACTGGTAAAATGAATGGGATAATATATATTCTAGATAAAAACAAGTACTGTGGCATAATTTATCCAGTCTGCATTAGAACTGGCAAGGACAGAACAATAACAGCTTTTTTCTAACCTTCTTTCAAATGCGAAGAAAAGTTTTGTAGATCAAAGAATGTGTTATAAAACAAAACAATATTGGAGTCTATTAAAAGTAATTTTTATAAAATAAATACTTTTGATGCCTATATAATAAAGGTATGCCTGTGTGTTATCATTTTAATACCAAAACAAGGTCTCTATTAGAAGTAATTACATGGCTCTTACTCCAAGATTTAAAGACAACTTGCATTATTTCAGCATACAGGGTGTGCTATTTTTTAAACTGCTGATCAAAAACCATTAATGGATCATGAAATAAATTTATTCAGCGACCATTACTTTTGAAAAATGGAATTGATGGAATAAAGTGGAATGAGTAGAATAGAATAGTATGAAATGGGATGGCATGGGATAGGCTGGCAGAGCGTAGCATAGAAGATATTGAGGTGCACCTCTCGAGTCCTGTGCAGACTCACGCACGTTGCAAACAGCACTGCAGCAGTTTGCGAGAGCGGTAGGACAGGGACATGTCGATGACGTGCTCAAAGCTCAAATTGGCTAGGAGAGGATTACTTGATCTTATTTGTTGATTGTGCAGGGTGTGATTTTTACTGTCATTATAACCAGGGAGTCAAGATTTCACAGTTCAACTTTATATCAACATAATTTACGGTGTGTTGTGAGTTAGGGCAAATAAATTTTACCTGCTCCTGGCAGAATAAAGGATATCATTGGTATAATAGTCTTTCAGTTCATGATAATATTAATACTTTCACTGAATTTAAACAAATTACCCATGGAAAAATTGATTGCTTTATTATTCAAAAAATAATAATCTGGGACTTCCAGGTTCCAGTTTGCTATGTAAGAAGCTTGAAAGTCACCACTCTGTACTAACAACAAGTAAAAATCTGAACAGACTGAAAAATCAACACTTTTCTTTTTCCTTCCGAGGCTAAAATTTATTAAATGAACAAATTATATTATGCAATAATAATATTGCTTCACAGAACATTGTAGGAATCTTTATTCTTTGAGAGTACTCTCTCTCTTTCTTTTTAAATTTATTCAGGACATTATGGGGGTACAAACATTTTGGTTACATGTAATGCTGTTTGTCCCACCCAAGCCAGGGCTAACCCCGTGTCCCTCCCCCATACAGTGCGCTCCACTTCCATTAGTTGCGGATTTACCCTTGAACCCCACCCCGACTGGCATCCAGTGAGTATTACTACCATGTGAACAACTTAGTGGTGGTCAGTTCGTACCAATTCGATGGCGAGTACCTGTGTTGCATGTTTTTCCATCCTTGTAATTGAACCTCACTTCAAAGGATGGGCTGAATCTTAGATATGTAAGAAAAGTGAGGATAGAGGGCAAACTTCTGTTCCCAAACCTGGACAGACAGGTAAATACAGGTAGTCACAGCTTACTGGCGCAGAGACTCAGGAGTGAAGACCGCTACAGGAATCACTGCCAGGGCAGGAAATCCTGAAATGCAATTGATGAATTACCAGAGGCTCCGTGTGGACAAGATTGAGAGTTAAAAACTCCAGGGGTCCCAGTCACAGGGGGGAACACACAATATTTTTAGATTTACCTCCAGGAGCCTAATCAAGTTCTCACAGTAAAGAACAGAGAAAAAGCTCATGCTTCTGGCAGGGAGAGAGAAAAAGAAACCATTTTTAAACACATTAGAACACTCTACTCTTCTTAAAAAGGCCTGCCCTCCAGTTTAATAGTGAGTACACGTAGTGTTTGTGCACATAGGGTAGTAAAGTTCAGCGGAAACTAAGCCGGCGGGAGGGGGGAGGAGGAGACGGATAAATTCACACCTAACGCATTCAATGCACACTGTCTTGGTGACGGATACACTTATAATTTTGACTAAAACGGCACAAAAGCAATTCATGTAACCAAACCGTTTGTATCGCCACAATGCTCTGAAATAATAATAATAATAATAATAAAAAGGGCCGGACGCGGTGGCTCATGCCTGTAATCCTAGCACTCTGGGAAGCCAAGGCAGGTGGATCCTTTGAGCTCAGGAGTTCCAGACCAGCCTGAGCAAGAGCGAGACCCCCCCGTCTCTACAAAAAAAATAGAAAGAAATTAGCTGGACAACTAAAAATATATATAGAAAAAATTAGCCAGGCATGGTGGTTCATGCCTGTAGTCCCAGCTACTCGGGAGGCTGAGGCAGAAGGATCGCTTGAGCCCAGAAGTTTGAGGTTGCTGTGAGCTAGGCTGAAGCCACGGCACTCTAGCCCGGGCAACAGAGGGAGTTTCTGTCTCAAAAAAAAAAAAACAAAAAGGCCTGCCCTCAGGAGAAACTAGTTTATGGATCCCAACCTGCTAGAGTATTCTCAGAGCCCAAGTGACCTGGGAGAACAGAAATATCTAACTCCAGCCCTCTCTAGCAATCCTGTCCCACCTAAGGGCGAGGGGTGGAGGTAGCAAATTGAGAAATACGTGTGAAGTTCACAGTCCGGAGGCACAGGCATACTAAAAGGCTGAAACGTAATCATAAACTATGAAATGCTTTCCCTCCCCCCACATCATAACTCCACATCACTAACGGCCTATTTACAGCATTTGCTTTTACCTCATACATGATGTCTATCAAGACAAAATTACAAATCATACCAAAAGACAAAATATGCAATTTGAAAAGAGAGCATCAGAACCAGACATGACAAGGATGTCAAAACTATCAAACCAGGAATTTAACACAATTATGATTAATATGCTAAGGGTTTTAATAGATAAAGTAGACAGCATGCAAGAACAAATGGGTGACGCAAGCTAAAAGATGGAAATTCTAGGAAAGAATCAAAAGGAAATGCTAGATATCAAACCTGTACACTGTCTGGGGGGTGCATGTGCTTGAAGCATGTGTATTGCTAACTGAAAGCATCAAGTCTGAAAAGGCTACATTTTGTATTATTCCAGTTAGAATTTATATGCTGTTAAAAGGCATAACTATAGAGTCAATAAAAAGATCAATGCTTGTCCAGGACTCAGTGGCAGGGGCAGGGGGTAATAGGTGGAGCACAGGGGTGTTTTAGGGCAATGAATTCATTCTGTGTGATATTATAATGGTGTATATATGACACTATGCATTTGTCAAAACCCATAAAATTTTACAGCACAAAAACCAAGCTATAATGTATGAAAATTTTTCAAAGTAATAATTTAGGAGGTTGGAGGATCCTAGGAAGGAATGCAGATTGACAAGAGAATCTGACTATATTACAAATGTATGAAACACCGAAGATGGAGGTAAAATGCTGACTTAAGTAACCTTAGAAATGAGTAGATTCTGTAAGTCTAAACGCAAAAGGAACTGGACATGAGGACTGTACTCTAGTAGATAAAGCTGTTTGCCACGGGTGAGGTGTTCACAACTGTAATGCCACTATCCATCTGCATTGGCACTGGGCAATTACGTAAATGGATGGTGGATGGCTGGAGCCAGGTTTCTCGTTGCTGGAGATGAGCAAGGGGAGGAGGCTAGAATGATCCATGTGGTAATTGATTAGAGTTGAGCATATCAGTATGATCTCATGTTCAACTGAATATAATTAAGATAGTTACATAGAATAATATTTATGGATATGTGTAAATAAATGAGTTAGTGTATACTCGTATATATTTTTGCTTTGTCAGCTGAGAAGGCCTAATGGAAACAGGACCCGAGTAACTGAGCACACCTAGTACCCAGATCTTGGTTCTAATACAATTCAATTCCCCCTGCTCAAAAAAATAGCGAGAGATCCTTGGAGAAATGGCTAATTCTTAGCCTGGGCAGGAAATACACATGATGAGCCAGGAGCATTTTATAGAGTCAGAAAGTAAGAATGTGTTGGTGGGGGGAACCTTAGAAACCAAAACCCGAAACACCACATACGTTGTGGATCTATGTCAAAGGAAACCACTTGCTATAAAAAACTCCCAAAGGCTGAAGCTGGAACAATAAGAACAACAAAATAAATCAAAGAGTACTGTATTATAATCCAAAGTATAAAATAAATATCTGTTAGTCTATACTGTTATAAATAAATGATTGAATAAATTAATGAATGAGGGAGAAGAGACAAATTTCCCATGGAGAAAGATTTCAAATAATTTCTTCAGATACTCCATCCCAGAGAATGGGAAGGCATAGCTTCCCACTTCTTACATGCTGTCTATGCATAAGACTTATTCAGAAAAATTACAGCATAGACAGTGGAGAGAAAAAAAAGGCTTACAGTGGAGAAAACTGGCAAACACTGTTTCAGCCATGTAAGGACAATCTCAATAATCATAAATCATGTTGATAGTATGTACCCTTGATATGATTTTTTGAAAATGGAAATTTACCTTTGTGATTTACTACCTCAAATTCATAACCCAGTCTAATTCTGAGGAAAACATCAGACAAATTCCAAAAGGGGGAAATCCTGTAATATGCCTGACCAATACTACTAAAAATTTTCGAGAACATCAAAAATAAGGAAAGTCTGAGAAACTCACATAAGCAGAGTCTAAAGAGACGTGATGAGTAAATGTAATGTGATATTCTGGACAGGATCCTAGCACAGAAAAGGATATTAGGTAAAAACTAAGGAAATCTCGATAAACTATGAACTTTAGTTAATAATGTGTCTATTAATTATTTATTAATTGTAACAATATATCATACAAATGCAAGATGTTAATAATAAAAGAAACTTTGTGAAACAGTATGTGGGAACCTTCTGTGTTATTGTCTCAGTGTCAGTATTTCTGTAAAAAATAGTCTATTTAAAAGTTGAAGTGATTTGAAACATATATTAATTTGTTTCTGTTTTTAACAATGTATTATATCAAAGTATGTATTATTTCTGTTTCAAAGAGAGAAGGAATTAGTCACAACAAAAGGAGACTTTAATGATTCACCGAAAGTCTCAGATCACTTCTCTAAATAATTCATTTGATGTTTAAGGTGACCAAGATATGATTATAATGTTTAATAATGCAACCATTTAAAATGCAGAGATAGGAGAGTTATAATTTCAATGAAATATGAGGGTTGTCTAAAATTTCCTTCAGAATTACATTTTAGTTATTAAAAACAAAATGCTCATTTAAATTTTTAATCAAATTCTATATTCACACTTCATGCAATCATTTAATTCTAGATGGATTATTTTCTCTCTTGAGATTATTTGGTCTATGTCTTTATTTTAGCATAATTATAAAGGGCACTAGCTATTTATTTGCTTGTAATAGAAGAGATTTACCTCCTGCAAAAATGCTCACAAAATAGTTACATGGATAAACATAGATCCGTTTAGTTTGGTCTTTATATTTAAGAGCATACTCTTATTATGTTATCTATTCAATACCATTGCAATCTCTGATCAAGACCAATAAAGCTCCTCATCTATTTTCCTTCGAAGGAAGGTTGGGGTATTGTAATCTCATTGGCTGTGCATAATGGTTGGACTTTCATGTCATTTCAGTGGGAAGCGCTTGCTTATCTGAAAGAGAATTCTCATTCAGAATCTGTCACTTTTAAGCTACTTTCTTCCATGCCATTCTGTCAAAGGTTACCTTTCATTTTCTTAGGCAAGATAGTAACCTGGAAATACAATACAAATATTATTATACTACTGTTATTATGACAGTACTATTTTTTCACTATTTATTTAAATAAGTTTCTTCCAATGGTAAATAACCTATCAGACTGAGGATACCACAGAGAGGCATTTGAGAAGAAAACAAGCAAATAAACAGCTATCCTCAATTTTTGCTCATTTCCTCCTCAGCACTCTCTTCCTTTTCTTAATAATTTTTCCCTTTTCCATTGTTTTCCTCTTGATTTTTAGCTTCTCCCTTAACTAATACCACCATTCTCCTTGGGAACTTCAGGTATTATAAGCAGTGGCAAATTCTGAACAGATCCTACTACCCTGGACACCACCTGTATAAAGTACTCTTATTCATCCTATCCAATCTGCTGTTAATACTTTCTAAAGAAAGCAAAGACCAGTTGACTATAACTAGATGCTCCGGCCACTGGAATGGCCAATATGCAGTTCGCTAAGTGTTTAATATAACAGGCTGAAATATATTAAATATAAGTAATAAATCATAGCATGCAAATATAGTTGGTATTTAATGCTATCCTATCCCTACCTAGAATGGAAACCTTGAGCATTTACATACAATTACTCACTGGCTATAACCCTTGGATGCCATGGACACTTTAAATATAACAGTTCATGACAGTATAATAATACAGAAAGAACCTAGGCTCCTTAATGATTTTTTGGTACAGATTTATCTATCCATCATGCTGGACCTACCTTTATCAGAATGGGAGACTAGAAAACAGAGCTGAGACCAAATCAGGGGCCTAAAGATTGGGTACAGGTGTTAAAGTAAACATCCCTCAAACAGAAGCTAACTAGGGGGGTTGATAGCCACAGGCAAAAAATGGCTTCAACCAACTTGTCAGCTATCTCTGTCACCCTACCTGCACTTTGATAACTTTGATAATCATAATATCATTGACATTGTGGTTTTAAAATTTCTCTACCCTTGAAATCACCATGACGGTTCAGAGACAACCATATAAAGTATAAAATGGGAGGAAACACAATTGTAGGAATTACTACCTAAATTCTTAGTAAAAGAAAATCCTTTGGTCTTGAATATTCCTCCTCTCAATTAGTAAAACTACAAAAGATCTAAAACCACTTCTTCCCAGTATGGTTGCTCTTTTTCAAACCTGCCTGCTTACTCTCTCCTGAGAGTGTACTTTTGCTTTCAATAAAAAGCTGTTGCTTGCTTGGTGTACATGGTATGTCCTGAATTTCTTCTCCTGAAAATCACCAAGAACTTGGAAAAATCTCCACTCAGAGTCTGGTAACACTTCTACATTGTTGCAAGAGATAAAAATAAACTTTTATATCTTTGGAGACTCTATATCTATTAGTTATATTCCAGTGAATAAAATCAGTATCTAGAAGTGGAATACAGCAATAGCAAAGCTTAAAATATGTAACACTCATGTGAGAATTGAACAACACACAATGAGAAAACAGCTACTGTAGGGTGGAGAGCTGGTGAAGCTTATTATGCCATGGTAAACCATTTGGTGAAATATCTACCCACCAAAATTTGTAAAATTGGTGACATATCTCCTGAATCTCAAGATCTAGGAGAAGCTGTTGAAAAACTTCAGAGCATTTATTTATGTTGGTTACTCGTCATTGCATTTAGCAAGGTACTGAAAGAATAAGATGAAATCAGGCAAGAATTAGCCAGTTTGCAGAGATGGAATGTAAGAGTGGCTTTTTTCCTGATAACTGCAATAAATATTAACAGACAATCTAGTAATTTGGGGCTTTGGAAAGCTGGAAAAATCAACTGCATCTATAGCTTAAATAGGAGAAGATAAGCCTTCAGGGTGACTTTTATTAAGAATCTCACATTAAGACTTCTCTGTTAGACAGTGGAAACCAGGCTTCTAGCAAACTAATGCTAAATTATGTCAGCATTTAAAGGAAAGAGTGATGAGTCAAGCATAGAGGCCAGGAAATTATAAAAAAATTCTTCATGCTTTCTATCTATAACTAGACAAGGTCCTTGGCTGTGATTACTTTTTCAAATAACTGACAAGAACAAAATAGAGCAGATGTGTTGTGTTTAAGGAAATTGTATTTTAAATGAACCCACAGCCTGGCTCAACTCTAAGGCCAACCCAGGTTCTGAATCTGCCTACCAGAAAGGGATCTCTAATACATTCCAAATTTTCTTTAATGAGTAGGTCCTAATTCTATTGTCAAGAAATAAACTAAAATGAAAAGGAATTGCTCGTGTTTACTTGAGTAAACATAAAAACTCAAAAATGTTTAGGAGCATTATTTATAGTAGTCAGTAACTTTTTAAGGCTGGGGTCATTAAAGCCAGGGGACAGATGTTCTTCAAGATGCACAGTCTATGAGAAATAAGACATATCAACAAGAAATTATATAAAATAACAATGTACTATAATTATATAAAGTAATAATAATTGCTCTAAGAGAAGTAGGTAGAAAATTATATGAGTTTTCAAAGTGAAGAAATTGAAGGCAAAGTCTTCTTTTTAAAAGAAACAACACACAGAAAGACAGGAAAAATTTGTATAAATAGAAGAAAACTAAAGATAGCATCAGAAATTAGATGGGATGAAATTATAAAGAGTCTTAGCATGACTTGGAGTCTAGAAGTCCTGGTTTTATCTTTTAAGCCAGTGTGTCTCAACATGAAATAAACATTCCACTGATTGTACATAGAAAATATTATGTGGAATATGACATTTTTGTAATTTTAATGATTATTTCAATGTACATTAGAAAAACATAACTAGCACGTAAATGCTCAAATTTCACAAATTTTATTACTTAGGATGACACTAAATTAACCACTGCTATATTAATCCATATGATGCAGAAATAAAGGCTGTGTTCACACACAATTAGAAATTTTTCACACTCTCAGTAATTAAACCATCTATCATAAGCATTTGGAAATCATTATCAGATAGTCAGTTACTAGATTGTGAATATTTATCTCCAACAAAATGATCAGTTAAAAATTTTCAAGTACTGAGAGCAATTTAGACAAAGAAATTTTAAGCTTCAACAAAAATAAAGGCAAGTAAATAAATGATATAAAAATAAAACAAAAAAAATTACTTACCTTCTATTGAAATAAACAAATACTGTATATAGATTACTCTAAGCATCAAGAAACATAAAAAGAAAAAATAGTCACTTGATCATTCAGTTGGATAAGGATGGCACAATTAAATTATCTAGCTCTCAAACCAACGCAAGGAAATTGTGAGAGAATGGCAAGGAAATTATAAGAGAGTGACAAAAGAAGAAAAGTTACTTAGTTGAAAACAGCTTAGAATGATAAACACCACAAAGATTAGATTCTCAATAATAAGGTTCTGCAGAAAATATCCATATTGATGGAAATGGGAATTGAGTCTTCTTAATGATGAAAACTTGACATCATGCAGGTAAAACACTATTCCTCCAAATGGCTGAACATTTCATACAGCAAAGAGATCAATATTTTGTTCAAAATTCATTTAGCTCAGTATTTTGTTCTCTTTTTTCCCTGTTCACTTCCTTTATGAGATCTTGCCTTCCCAACAAATTTCTTTATATTTGGACTTCATATTAAAAAAAATTTTCTGGTTACAACTGCACTATTAACTCTGTGAAAGCTTATACATTTTTCATATTTAACAAAATAAAACCCTATCATTTTAGAAATATGCAGAGACAACTGTATATCTGGAGGAAACAATCCTCTTTTCCAAATATAATCTTTGAAGGTGACAAATTTTAATGCATTTTTTAATTTACTATTCCAGTAATATGATGTAATAGAATGATATATAATTTAATGTTCTCTGTATTCATAAAAATTAAGTGATTTCTTAAAATGCAATTTTTAATTTGGAATTTATTTATACTGCTAGAAAAATCTCTGCTGGGTTTCTGGATGAAGATGAACATATGAGACCATCACCACAGCAACCAAACCTGTAAATAATACTGTGTTAGTCACAGGGAACACAATGTATGCTGTTTTTAATATTTCTGCCTTTACCCTGTCACTGCTAATTTATGTGAAACCTAACTCTAAATTTAGAATGCGAAAATTGTCCTCTTTTGAATTAAAAATTGTATATAAGACTTAATTATTTTTAAGTTTATGTCCAAGTCTATTCCACAAGAAACTACCTATTGACCTTTGCTGAATATACTAGTTATTAACTATTATTTGAGATAGCAAGTCTTCTATTGAGAAGCTACTTAGCACACTGAAAAACAATAGTTCTGGTAGTCAAGACAAATATGGATTCTAATCACAATTTTGCTATGTTGATGTTTTTCCTTTTCTTCAAATAAGAATAAAAATAGAATGAGGTTTGTTGTAAAGAGTAGAGATAATGTATATAAAAAGCAAGGCACATATTACATGCTCAGTACTCAATGTATTTCATTACATTCATGGAAAAATATGTATGCAGTGTTAAAAATTTATGTGAAATATTTCATTAACTGTCATTCTGTTACATTATTCTCATATATAATTTATAAATTTTGCAACAGAAGTTTATCTTTGCAATCTTCATTTTAAACCTTAATAGTCGGCACCACTTCCTAAAAAATAAAATAAAAGATGAATCACTCTCCCACTATATGTTATCCTTGCAAAGCAGTCCTATCTCACTATTGGAGCATAGTCTAAGCTAAGCCAATCAATGAGGGGATCTCCACTCTCCTCAGTGGACATAGTGCTGTATTCACTGTGGATACGCAAACCAAGCCTGGCAGTCAGTACGTGAAATCGTCTCTCTTCAGTGAAGTTGCCAGTGTTAGAGGATATGAGTCTGACACTGCTGGTGGCTATTATCCACCTGGAGGAGAGAGCATATACATAAAATAAAGCCAAGTGAGCTATAATAGCAGAGAAAAGTGATGGAGAGAAACATGGTGTTTAGCACATTTGAGGCCCACAATCCAGATTTTCTAATTACCTTAACAAATAAAGGACGTTTTGCTTATAATCATTTGAATCACAATACTGTCACACACAATAGACATGATAGTTTTTCCTAAAAGTTTATTACTTTTTTTGACATATATTTACAATCTACCTGGAATTAATTTTTAATATGGTGTGAAGTAAGGTGGAACTTCCAGTGTTCACATAAGCATGAATCTGCTTCTCAGATCCATTATCCAATCTGTGGGTCTAATTTAGTCACCTTGTGTTGATGCCACACTGCCTTAATTATAGGTTTATAATAACTCTTGATATCAGCTGAAGCAAATCCTCCTATCTTGGTCTTCCTCAAGCTTATCTATGATAGTCTTTGCATTTGCATATCTATATATATTTTTTGAGATTGGCTTGTCAATTCCACTTTTAAAAAATTTCTGGGATTTATTTATTTATTTAAATGAATTAATTCATCAAATTGGGGAGGTATATTTAAAATATTGAGTTTTCTAACCCTTGTACAAGCCCTCTAATTATTTGGATCATTTTATTTCTCTCTATTTTGTTTTATTGCTTCTCCTATGGAGAGGTCTTGTATTAGATATATTCTTAGGTATTTTATGTTCCCAATGCATTTTATAAATGCATTTAATTTCACTTGTTGATGTTCTCTCCAGAAGTCTTCCTAAACTCACTTAGTAAATTATACAATTTACTTTGGAAATTCTATATACATAAACATATTATCTATAAATAATGACATTTCACTTCTTCCTTTTCAATCCTTGTATCTTTTAGGTCTCTTTTCCTTCTTACTGCCCTACACTGCAATATTAAATGGCAATTGTGATAGTGGGTGATCCTTTTCATTCTTTTCTCAAAATGAAAGCTTAATTTTTTTCAAGTGTTGGCTTCAGGGAGAGTATACCAATGACATTCAAAATATCAAAAAAATTGTAATTTAAGGAAAAACAGTCAAAATATGGTGGGGAGAACATGGAGGGAAAGGGGTGGAACACATTTTCTTTAAAAACAAGAAGGAAAAAAGAACATACAATCAATTTAGATTTGATATAATTGGAAGTCAACAAGTAAAAAAATCATTTCCAATTCTCTTGAACATTTTAATACTGATAACTTTATAGTTGCTAGACATCGTGATTTAGAAAATGTAACATTGGCATTAGATACAGCCATCCTGCTTTCAATCAGCTATTTCTCAGCAGAAATCTTTGGTCATTTCAATTACTGTATTCCAGAATCTGTGGTCCATATAATCAATTCAATTGATTATTAAAATAACTAAAGCCACAAAGTCAGTTATTTTCCAACTATTTTTATTTTCTATGATCTGAATCTCATTTTGATGACTAAATGTTTAAACTGCTCTCTCTCTCCCTAGATCAGGCTGGGTATCTGTGGTAGCCAGCCTCCCAGATAGTCACCAATGATCCTCACCGCTTGGGTATTCACACAGTTGTGTTTTCCTCTACCCCATCGATAATGATAGGGCTGAACTATGTGATCAGTACGATATTTGAAGAATTGGTGGTGTGTGATTTTCAAGGGCAAGTCATAAAAGAAATTACAGCTTCCACTTTGCCCTCTCTTAAATCACTCACTCTGGGGAAAGCCAGCCACCATATTGCAAGGAGGCTTAAGCAGATCTATAGAGAGGTATTAATAAATGCCTCTGAGGCCTCTTGCCAACAGCCAGCACCAAATTGCTGAATGAACCATGTTGAATGTGGATCCTCCAGACCCACTTAAGCCTTCAGAGGACTTCAGCCCTCTCCAACCTTTTGACTGCAATCTTATGAAACACTCTTAGCCAGAACCACACACCTAAGTTCTCCCTTATTTCTGACAAATAGAAACTTGAGATAATAAATGTTTATTATACTACTAAATTTTGTAGTAATTTGTTACACAGTAATAGATAACTAGTACAATACCCTTACTATGTCTTCCTATAATACTACTATTTCCCTTGTCATAACACTTTATTATAATTTCAGTTAATAATATGGGTATGTTAGTTCCCACCCACTTAAAGCTATGTGAGAACACATGAATTTTCTCTTTTGTTTACAACTATAACCCTAGGCTTAGTACTGTGGCTGTCACTTAGTAGATGTTAAATACATGTGGTAAGAAGAAAGAGAAAGAAGATTAGAAGGTGAGAATATAGAAAGGAGAAAGACATTTTGATTTGACAAAAAACAAGTTTTGTATCAATGAATATGGATAGCTCTCATATCTTTTCCACAAAATGCATCAACCACTTCTCAAAGCAAATCTAACAAAAACTAATGTGATTTATTAATATGAAGTTGTCCTAAAACTAAAATCATAATTTTTATTTGGATTTGAAGGAACAATGATCTTTGTAGTTTAGTATAAAATCAAGTATGGTTTCCGAAAGGACCAATTGCCTAGGCTGGACTAAGTGGTTAGTCCTCCTTCCAACAGAGTCCTGTTGTTAAGATCCTCCCCATCATCTTTTGCAGAAATATATTGTCAACTTCTAGGAAAGCTTTGAATTTCACCTTTTGGGAGCCAAAGTTGTAGCTGCAGACAAAGCAAATATCAAAGGTGGAGAGACAGAATTCTTGCCAAAGATCACCTAAAAGGTTGCCAGATATCTAAGGTAGTTTCTAAGATACATGAAATGGATGGAAGAAAAACTATTTTTTAACACCCCACTGCTTTCAAATTACGTGAGACACTTTTGTTCCATGAAGTACATTGATGCATTTGAATACACAAATGTAGACCTGGAATGGAGTTTAGAAATTACATTAAAGAGAGATGAAATTAGAGATCCAGAAACCACCTCAGAGGAATAAGGGAGAAGGCAGGGTAAACATGCAAATAGATCCGGAAAGTTTCAAAAGTAGGAAATGTGTGTCCTTTCGGTGTGAAATGCTGGATATTGTCCAAAGATTTTCCCCAGGAATTATTAGGTCATATAAGTGTGTTCTCCTTTCATTGTCCATTAAAGATGCCATTTGGAAACTCTGTTAAATTGCAGAAAACTGATAGTAATGCAAATAATTTGTGTTGATAAAAATGCAAATGAGTTTTTTTCTGATAGAGATACAATTTATTCTCATCTCGTAGAAAAGATGATCCAAATAGTACATGTTATTGCCCTATGGAGTATTAACTACTTTTGCATGGATTAACAAGTTTTTTCCATATTCCTGAAGAATACATATGTATATGCATATATATTTCAGATACATATACACATATATATATTCGTCATTCTCCTTTGATTAAATAAGTTGAATAAAATCTTCAACGTGTCCATTTTTTATTTGTATAGATCCTGTTTTTAGCATTGGAAAATTTTACTTTAATACAACAATGTATTTAGGGCAGTTCTACTGTGAGTGCATTTTAAAATGGACGTAACTAAGAAACTTGTCTTCACATATTTCTGTAATAAATATCTTCAACACATGTTTAATTTGAACAAAATGTTGAGTGAGAAAAATAACTCTTTGAAAGGAGAATAAAGGCTTCCCACATAACTATTAAAATAAAATAAATTTTCTAAACATTAATCATTAATAGATTATATTTTACATTCTTTTTAAAACAAAATAAATTTTATTTTATTACATACTCATTTTCTTTATTCTCAAAAAGAGATTTTACCATTGCAAAATTATATTTTGAACAATTAATATATACAGTGCTTATTGTGTTTTAGTTAAGTACTATTTCTTTCTGTAACATTTAATATCAAATATACAAATTTTAAAGAAAGTTTACTTTTTTCCTGGACTAACAAAGGGAGCTTTAAAACAGTCAAAAAATTAAACCTAACTAATCAGGAATGCATTTGATTAGTAGCTTTGGTGTCAGGTTCTTCTGTGTTCTTGATTCATTGTAAGCCACAGTCCTTCCATTAGATCTTGAAAGAATTATAATTGCACCAAATCCCAGTTAATACACCTATAGAGTTCAAAACCAAGAGAATTTGATTGCTATAGTTCTCTGATTAAATAAAATCCCTTCTTTAACAAATACACTTTTCTCTACAAGGTATGATAAATTCCAATTATTCCCTTCACATTTGTTTCTTTTATCTTTGTAACTTTTATTTCATACCATTATCACACTCATTTGATGTTCTGAAAACTGTTTTCTGTAGAGACAAAAGAAATAATATTTTAATCCAATGATTAGCATTACATTTGAAAGACTAATTCAGTGGTCTATGGAAACTACTATTTTATCATTATAAAAAATATAAGACTAAATATCTAAGTAATCTTTCCAGTAAGAATGCTAAAATGCTGCTCTGATTTGACACACATTCCTGTTATTACCAAGTTGCTTGGGGTGACTGAGATCCTTGCTATAACTCCAGCCGTTAACACATATGACCAATGAGGTATTTGAACATATCTTTTAAAATGCCTGTCTCCATACTCTGGTTTCTCTTCAGATGATATAAATCATTTGCCTTTGAAAATGTTCTGGTCAGATGATGAAAATACAAATAATGCTACTTCTTTTTTTTCTGATTATAGCCTTAACTAACACATTTCCATAATGTCTATTTTTGGTTTTGTTTGCTTAACAAAGTGCTCTCTTGTTATCTTCTTTTATATTTGAGAGCTTCAGAGGAGAAATTGGAAAGGAAAATGAAACTCCACTGGAGAACAGAAATAATAAAGATGAAAAAATAACTGAAATACTTCTTTATTCTCTGGAAGTCTGGAAATTAATATTATAATTATGTTAACTACTTTGCACTACTTGCTTTGGAGGAAGTTGTAACCTTATCACTCTATATCATAACAAATTAAAACTCATGTTTTGATGAAAAAAAGCAATTTACATGCAAATAATAGTTTTAAAATATCAATCTTATTTCCTACTCTTTCCTAGTAATTAAAGAGATGACTTCTCTCTCCTCCATACTCTATAGAATACATTTTTCCTTTTTTTTACTCTGGCATTTTCATCTTCTCTCAAACTTTGAGAGAAGTTCTTTCAAACTTTAAAAAGTCTTTGATTTAATAACTTTCAGTACCTGAAGATAAACCTTTACTTAGTTTATTTTCCACCAGGGTCCTGAAGGTTATTTTCTAACCTATTATAAAATTGTAATGTCAGCCTCTAAATTTAATTTTTGCATATATTGCTTTTTGTTTCAAACATATATGTATTTGAAATCAAGATGTAAAGAAAAAATTAAATAAGGAGCTAATAGAAATCCTGTCATTACAAATTCTGTCTTTCCCACCTATAAATGTCATTTTGACATTGACACAGGAAAATATGCAAAATTCACTTACCAGTCAACCATCAACAGCTATCAGATCTGTGGACATCAGTCACCACTGGAAACAATTTCATTAGAAAGAATGAATAAGAAATAAGAAGCATATAGATATTTGAAGGATAGCTTTGAATCATACCAGTCAAAAAACACACATATAATAATGGTGGCTTTCAAAACCTGAAATATTAAATATCTGAGTTATATGAACAAGCAAATAATAATGTCTTCAACAATAAAAAATGGATAATGCCATCTTCATTATAGAAAAAGAAAACCAAACGGTAGCAACGATCTGATCATAAGTAAGATTTTAAGCCTCCAAATATTTCCTGAATGTATAACTTTTTTTACAACTTCCAAATGTATTAATACCTAAATAAGAACAGTAAACAGCAAATTCCTTGACCTTAATTCCACTCTAACGGGAACACATGAGGAGGGCAGAGGGGCAGGACTCTTTATACAACTAGCATATGCAGTCCCTGAGAAAAGACCAAGCAGTTTCAAGTAGCACTGCAACAGAAACAACTTTAGGAAGAAAGCAAGGAAAACTTATTTAGAATTCTACATGATTATTTTGCTGGAAGAATCTAACCAAAGATTGTCAGTGAGGTTAGTGCTCATAGATTATTTAATTCTAAAGCTGGAAACAGTGGACCTGGTTGCTACAGGACCCAAGTATAAAATCATTATATCAGCAGGAATTCTAGCCTTCAACTTTGCAAAAGTCTTGGGACTATGCTTAAATTCTGAACATTGTTGTTTAATATGGCTTTCCAGACAAGTTTGTGAGATCCTAAAGCTCTTCTGTGATGAAGAAATCATCTTCAACTATCATATTTCATCTCAGGGATTAGAGAGAGCCATCCCATCAGGCTTCCAGCATCCAGGTTGTAATCTAAAAATCAACATGATTCCCCCAAATTAATATTTATTGAATATTTTATATTCTAGACATCACACAGGTGATATACACATTTTAATTTTTCTAAAAATGTCAACAATCCTATAATAATTATTATAGATCAGGAAATCCAAAGAGTTTATCCAAAGTTGGTAATATTGAAGCCAAGAAGTGCCCATCAATTCATGAGCAAGTAAAGAAAATGTGAGATATATATATATGTGTGTGTATATATATATATATATACACAAACACACACACACACACACACACACACACACACACACACACCATGGGTGTACTCCTCAGCCATATAAAGGCATAAAATAATGTCTTTTGCAGCAACATCGATGGAACTGAAGACCATTATCCTAAGTGAAGTATCTCAGGAGTGGGAAAATAAACACCACATGTTCTCACTAATAAGTGGGAGTTAAATGATGGGCACATACAGGCACAAAGAGATGTAAAGGACATTGGAAACCAAGAAGGGGGAAAGATGGGAATGGGTTGAGAGATAAAAACTTACCTATTGGGTACAATTAACACTATCCTGGTGATGGGCACACTAAAAGCCTGGACTTTAGCATTACATAATGAATCCATGTAACAAAAACATTTGTATCTCCCTAATATTTTGAAATATAAATAAATAAATAAATAAACCCAAAACTCTGACTCCATAACTGCTCTTAACCATTTCTGTAAAATTAGAAGGGATATGTACCCAACACAGTCTAAGCCAGAGTGCTGAAGAATTTTGACAATGGGAGAGCCTAGAACAGTGGTTCCCAAACAATGAATGCCATTGTTTTCTTTGAAATAATGGACTCATTTTGTTCATTTACAAAAATACATCTGTTAAATATCCAAGTATGGATAATCACAGTTCATCCCTCAGTCTTTATTTCAAGTAAAAATGGTGTTCCATGAAAAAAGCAGCTAATTCAGCTCACAACTCAAAGCATTGCACAAATGTTTTTCCTCAGGCAACCATCATACTTCAATATACTGCAGATTTGCTTCATATGTACTTACCATTTTGTCACTCAAAGATTTAATGAAGTTAATAAACTTTACTGCTTCATCAAGAACATTTTTAAGGAAGAATTTTTTATAAGTGTATAAAAGTACAGAATACAGTATGGCACTGTTGGAAGCCGCTGACTTGATTCTTACTGAGATGCCTACAGTTTTAGCCACTTTTAGATTTGAACCTCAGTGCAAAATCAATACAGCAAAAAGGAAAAATAACATCTTAATGTTATTGTAAAAGTAGTTTTGACTTTGTGGATCCACTGAAGGAATTTTAGAGGTCCCAGGCATCAGCTGACTACATTTGAGAAACGTTGACATAGATCATTTAGTCTCATTTCCACAGAAACAAAAATTAGATTTCAAGTAGTGACTCAAGTTAAGTCACTCATAAAAAACAAATTTATAATGTTATAAGCCAGAAAGTTAGTTAATTAATTTCTAATGGAAGACATTTTTTTTTGAGTTATCAACTTGCTAAAGTATCATATTCAGGACACATTTTTCTTTCCTTTAAAAAATTGTTTTCATCCTAATGTGTCTTAATGATCCTGGAATCAGAGCAAGGGTTGATAAATAATCTCAAGACTTATCTCCTTTAAACCATGAAAGAAGCTTGACTAATCTGCTCTACCCCAAATAGAATATACCTCTCCAGGGACATATTTATGTCTGCTAAAATCAGTGCTGGATAAGCAGAGCAACTTTGGTTCAGGGGCTTCCTTTTTCTGACTATGACTGGAAATCTCAACAGTCTTCCGCAAGGGATAGCCAAATGATTGCTGCTGCTAATTAAACCATAATCACACTCCAGTTCTAATTCTATGAGATTAAATCTATAATCGTTGGAATTTGATTTTTCAGTGTTACTAGACTCTTCAGTTAAAAATGTCCAGTTTAACTGATTTCCACAAAAAGCTAATCATATCTGTGATGTGTGGACTTTGTCAGATTAATGTCTAGAGAACAATGTAATTTTTTGTCTTTGTTGGTTCTTTTGAAGCTATTTCACTGTTGCCTCTCATTATCATTGCAAACATTCTATTAGATATTATATCACTTTCCTTAGAATTTTTCCATTCCAATTATCAGAACTATGTCAGGCTATTTTTGGTGAGAAACTATCTGAAAAGTCTCTTTCTTTATGTATCATCCCTCCCTTGAATGAACTGAAAATTATCACTCTAATCAAATGAAGCTATATCCTTTTTCAATTCACAGCTCTCCTACTCAGTCTGTCTACTATTTTTACTTGAAAATTAGAAATGCTAACTTGTTTGTTCACAGAGACATGAAAAGCAAAAAAAGAGCAAATACTAAAGGAATATTTAAGTTAAAAAAAATCTTTAGAATTCAGCATTCATCTCAGGATCTTATGGACACCTTGCAAAAAAGAAGTTGAACAAGCATAGTTGCCTCTTGTTTAAAGACTGTGCTTTAAAAATAATGGTACCAACAACATGTCATATATAAACAGATAAGAGTTTAAAAATATGCACAAATAATGAGCAATTCTGTGAATAAAGGGATATGGTAAAATGCTGATTGTAAGAAAATGTGCTCTAAGAAATTAAAGAATAGATAGAATTGCCAGACATCTTTTATCATTGGATCAACAAGGTTAAGAACTAAAAGTATCCATATGATGCTAATTTTTCACTAGGCAATTAAGAGAAAAGATATCGAGAGAGTAGATTAGGACTTCCATAGAGAAAAAGAAAGAGCGTGCTTTGAAGAATAAGTGATTCGTGAAAAGAAGTTTTCTTCAGATTCAGATACAAAGAGACAGATTAACAAACAACAGACAAGATGCACCCGAAGTCACCCATCAAATGAATCTTTATCTATTATCAAAAAGGAAAAATGATACCTTGTGGTAGAGTCATACCTTAAAGTTTATAAACCACTTTACTTAAATTTTCTCATTTTAGCCTCACAAGAAATATGTTAGGTAAATATCATCATTTTATGTGTGGGGAAAAATACTAAATGGCTAGATGATTTTCCCAAGGTCCTCCAGGAATTTAAAGAGTCAGAACTCAAGCCCAAGACTTGTGTATATTATTCCATCAGTTTTTCAAACTCAATATTACCCGCTATGGTAATAGTCCTTCTATGCAGATTCAGCCATCCATTTCCTTTCCTTCTGCTTCTGGGAACTACATTGTCTGAGAAACGTACGTTATTACGGTGATTGGCTGCAGTACAAATTTCTGATTTCCATACTCAGCTGGGCCTTTGGTGCAGCTTAACAATCATTCCACTCATCGCCTGTTGGCTCCTTGTCCCATTTCTCAACACGTAAACCATAACAGTTGCCACTTTCCTCCCACTCAAGCCCTCCTCCTCCTCTTCCTGTCCTACTTTCAGCAAATTAATTCACCTCCTGCTTAACCATGGATGCCATTTGATAAAAATTTCTCCTCCACTAAAACCTTAGTTATCTTTCCTTTATCCTTACGTCTTGTTTTCTGCTCTTTTCATCTATGTCTATGCTCTTTGTCTATGCCTCTGATCTTTATTTCCCAAACTTATTATTTTAACTAACTCCCTTTATTTATATAATCTCTTTTCTTACAAATGGTTCATTTTCCTCCATTTTGCTTCCTGCTCAGTGGCCATCTCCTTCCTCTCCTTCCTTTCACCACCATTCTTGCTGAAATATAAATGGCAGTCCCTGGCCCAGTTTCCTGAACTATTGGTCACATCTGGCTCAGAGCATTAGACCTAGTTGCAGTTTAACAAAATTTTCTCAGATAAATAAATGAACTTCTACTTTTAGGATCCCCAAAACAGTTTATGAGCACAGACTCTTAACTTTGAGAGACATGATTAGAAAACTATTTTGCATTTCAAAAGGATGTCTTATATGGAAGAAGAATCATTTACTACTTTACTACTTGGCTTTCTAAACTTTCCATACTCTCCATGTCTTTCTTCCTTCTAGTCTCTCTGGACCACCAACACCCTCCCCACCCCAGATGAAAACTTTCGTTCTATATTCATCACACTATTAGACTGTTATGTTATGTATTGCTGCATGAAAACCCACCCCGAAAGCTTAGTGGCTCAGCTGGGCCATTCTTGCATGGGTTCCCTTACAGGGTTGAATCAAATGGTAATTTAAGCTGGCGATATGTTTTGGCTTCTTTAGTCACATATCTGGCCAGGATGGTTAGAATAGTCGGGGTCTAATTGTGTCTTTCTTCTTTCATGCAGCCTCACTAGGTAGCCAACTTCAGCTTCTTCATAAAGTGGTAGTCTCAGGGTGGCTGGACTGTACTTAACAGCTGCTTCCTCACCATATATGAGGGTTCCAAGGGACCAAAGTGGAGCTGCAAGGCTTTTTCTGACCTGGCTTTGCAGGTTACACAGTATCTCTCTATTGGTTACAAGTGAGTCACAGCGACAGTCCTAACCCAAAGCAAGAAAACTATACAAGAGCATGAATACTAGAAGATACAATACATTGGGAGACTACACTATATGGGAAACTATCTTTTGAGGCTAATACACATATTTTTTCATGTATAGATCTGCTAAACTTGGCTATTAAAGGTCAGAAATTATGTCTTTTACTGCACACCAGATAGTAAATGTTTGTTGAAATCAATATAAGTCAGTCATGCACTAAAAATCCACCTAAATCAATTTATATAAAACTATTTCTAGAGGTTCAGATCGCTTTAATTAAAGACAAAAATTTATGACATTATATAAAGCAGCAATGTTAAGTGAGCCTATGAAACAAATGATGCAGATTGAGTACAGAGTAACAAACATTTATTGACGCCAACCATGTGCCCAGCATTGTGCTTGCCACTGGACCTCAAGTTGCCTTACGAATGAATTAAAATACAAATTAATTCCTTTATATGTATATGCTTTCTGGAGGATCAATAAAAATATATTTATTATTGAAACATATCCAGAACTTTAATTTTTTTTTTTTTTTTTTTTTGAGACAGAGTCTCACTGTGTTGCCCAGGCTAGACTGCCGTGGTGTCATCCTAGCTCACAGCAACCTCAAACTCCTGGGCTCAAGCGATCCTCCTGACTTAGCCTCCCGAGTAGCTGGGACTACAGGCATGTGCCACCATGCCCGGCTAATTTTTTCTATATATATTTTTAGTTGTCCGATTAATTTCTTTCTATTTTTAGTAGAGACGGGGTCTCGCTTTTGCTCAGGCTGGTTTCGAAC